>CM038671.1:272926101-273033601 GCA_021605145.1 Aegilops bicornis | reverse complement strand
ACAACCAATACAATGGTAAATTGTATAGGTGCACTAGTTCGCCAAGAGATGGTGATACAAGTGCAATATGGATGGTAGATATAGGTTTTTGTAATATGAAAATATAAAACAGCAAGGTAACTAATGATAAAAGTGAGCGTATAATATTGCAATGCTAGGAAACAAGGCCTAGGGTTCATACTTTCACTAGTGCAAGTTCTCTCAACAATAATAACATAATTGGATCATATAACTATCCCTCAACATGCAACAAAGAGTCACTCCAAAGTCACTAATAACGGAGAACAAATGAAGAGATTATGGTAGGGTACGAAACCACCTCAAAGTTATCCTTTCTGATTGATTTATTCAAGAGTCCGTAGTAAAATAACACGAAGCTATTCTTTCCATTCGATCTATCATAGAGTTCATACTAGAATAAGAACTTAAGACACAAATCAACCAAAACCCTAATGTCACCTAGATACTCCAATGTCACCTCAAGTATCCATCGGTATGATTATACGATGTGCATCACACAATCTCAGATTCATCTATTCAACCAACACAAAGAACTTCAAAGAGTGCACCAAAGTTTCTAATGGAGAGTCAAGACGAAAACGTGTGCCAACCCCTATGCATAAGTTCACAAGGTCACTCAACCCGCAAGTTGATCACCAAAACATACATCACCTAGATCACGTGAATATCCCATTGTCACCACAGATAAGCACATGCAAGACATACATCAAGTGTTCTCAAATCCTTAAAGACTCAATCCGATAAGATAACTTCAAAGGGAAAACTCAATCCCTTATAAGAGAGTAGAGGGGGAGCAACATCATAAGATCCAACTATAATAGCAAAGCTAGCGATACATCAAGATCGTGCCGAATCAAGAACACGAGGGAGAGAGAGAGAGATCAAACGCATTGCTACTGGTACATATCCTCAGCCCCGAGGGTGAACTACTCCCTCCTCGTCATGGAGAGCGCCGGGATGATGAAGATGGCCACCGGTGAGGGTTCCTCCTGCAGGTGCCTAATAGGGTCCCGATTGGTTTTGGTGGCTACAGAGGCTTGCGGGCGGAACTCCCTATCTAGGTTATTTTCTCGGAGGTTTCAGATTTATAATAATTTTTGGCGAGGTCTCACGTCAGGGGATCTCCGAGCCCATTTAGATAGGGGCGCGCCTGGGGTAGGGCTCGCCCCCACCCTCGTGGGCAACCCGGAACTCTTTTGGCCCAACTCTTTTACTCCGGGGGCTACTTTTGGTCCATAAAAAATCATCAAAAATTGGCACGTCAATTGGACACTGTTTGGTATTCCTTTTCTGTCAAACTTAAAAACAAGGAAAAACAGAAACTGACACTGGGCTCTAGGTTAATATGTTACTCCCAAAAATCATATAAAATAGCATATAAATGCATATAAAACATCCAAGATTAATAATATAATAGCATGGAACAATAAAAAATTATAGATACGTTGGAGACGTATCAAGCATCCCCAAGCTTAATTCCTGCTCGTCCTCGAGTAGGTAAATGCTAAAAACAGAATTTTTGATGTGGAATGCTACCTAACATATTTATCGATGTAATCTTCTCTATTGTGGTAAGAATATTCAGATCCATAAGATTCACGACAAAAGTTTAATATTGACATGAAAACAATAATACTTCAAGCATACGAACAAAGCAATCATGTCTTCTCAAAATAACATGGCCAAAGCAAGCTATCCCTACAAAATCATATAGTATGGCTATGCTCTATCTTCATCACACAAAATATTTAAATCATGCACAACCCCAATGACAAGCCAAGTAATTGTTTCATACTTTTGATGTTCTCAAACCTTTTCAATCTTCACGCAATACATGAGCGTCAGCCATGGACATAGCACTATAGGTGGAATAGAATGGTGGTTGTCACTACAAAAAAAATACATATCCGTGACATTTTGGGCCAAACGAAAATCTTTTCTGTCATACTTATGACACTTATATGACGATAATTGTGATAAAATCCGGTATCATCATAGATGTGGTGGGGTCCTACTTCTACGACAAAAAATCATGACAGAAAATGGGCTTTTCGTCGTGGGCGGGCCGGAGACGCAGCTGCATGACATTCTTTGGCCGTCCATGACGGAAAAAACCATGGTAGAAGCAAGGGCGAGGAAAATATAGGGGTGTTCCCGGTTAGGGTGGGTGGTCGGGGTCGAACGATGCACATTTCTCTTGTACACGCACGCGCGTGGGTTCGAGGCGTTGGGCTCTAACTGAACCCGAGCGAGGCGTTGGGCTCTAATCAACTCGAGCGATCGTGACCGCAGTTACGCTACATCGAACCCGGAAGCGATCGATCAATGGTTGTTAACTAAACCCGATCGAGCGATTCCTTCACTACTGCTGCTAACTGAAGCCGATCGATGCTGCCTCTGGATGAACAGTGAGTGTTGCTGGGGGTTTTGGATGAACAGTTCCTGGTGGGGGTGGATGAACAGGACCCCGTGGTGTTGCCTCTGGATGAAAAGGACCCTAATCGATCGAGCCGGTTGGGGCTGGATGAACAGGACCCCGTGGAGGGCAGGATGAACAGGACCACCCCGTGGAGGGCAAGATGAACAGGACCACCCCGTGGAGGGCAGGATGAACAGTAGACGGTGGAGGGCTGGATGAACAGTAGCCCGTGGAGGGGTGGTTGAACATGAGCCCATGGAGAGGGCTAGTTGAACAGTAGCCGGTGGAGTAGTGCGCGGTGGAGGCTGGATGAACAGGAGCCCGTGGATGTATAGTCGCAGGTGGAGGCTGGAGGAGGTCGACGGTGGATGAACAGAGTCTGTGGAGGCTGGAGGGGTCGACGGTGTAGATGAACAGATCCCATGGAGTCCCGTTTTGCGGTACGCCACACCCCTCCCGGCGAACAGGACCCCTGCTTTCACCAGTAGCGCTCCAACACAAGTATGTTTCCTCCATTTTGGCGGTACGCCACACCCTCCCGATCAACAGGACCCTGCTTTCAACCGTAGGGAGATCTGCTTCTCCGCTTTGGCGGTACGCGAGACCCTCCCGATGAACAGGATCCTGCTTTAACGTGGCCGGTCGAACACAAGGCCGCTTCTCCGCTCGCAAAGACGCCATGCCTCGCTTCCATTGGCTGTTCCATCCAAGCCCTCCCGATGAACACGACGACGCATTCCATTCTCGACCCAGCCGTTGGCTCCCATGAACACGCATTTACGACGCAGCTTTCTCCATTCCGACCCAGCCATGTACACAAGCCCCGCCATACATATGCGCGAGTAGGCGTCAAACCCCGCCCGTATGTAATGCACGCGGTCGTATTTACTTTCTTGCACCGCCGCCAGACGTACATGTGTACATGCTACGCTCACGCCTCTACTACGACACGCGGCGCCTCTACATCGACCAAAGATGTACGCATATCGCTCACAACTAGAATGACAACGCCACGACGCTTCGACCAGGTGGGTCCCGACCATCGTGCACTTCGCTATGCGTGCGAAGATGTAGCCGGTGGGTCCCAGCAATGGGGCGAATCGCTCTTTTGTTTTTGCCCGACGCACTTCCTTGCGTGCGAAGAGGTAGCTGGTGGGTCCTAGCAGTCGTGGGAATTTTTTTCACGAAATACGGTGGCCTGCTCGGTGGGTCCCCGCCGCCGTGGAAGAATAATTATTTTGCGCTGTAATAAGGAGGCACTTCCTTGCCGCCGTGGACCCGCTTGTCGCCTCTCCACGCATACCCACGTCCGATGGAAGCCGTTCCTTGACCACGTTGACCACGCCACGCCGAGAGCACCAGGGCGGTGGACGACGGCGAGGCCTAGGAACGGGACGACACGGAGCCGGGGAAGACGCGGCAGTGGATGGCCACGCGTAGAGGAGTACGAGGGTTCACTGGTTCGCTGCGGTGTGAGGCTGCCGTCGCCGCAGAATAACAAGGGGTGTGGGTGAGTAGAGGGATGGCCTGGACAACAGTGGGAATAGTAGGGGGCCAGTGAGACCTCCGCGGCAGCACAGCCGGCCACGGGAGGCAGGAGCATGCGGCACGACCGGCGCTGCTTTGGGCGGCTGGAGCAACAAGACCAGAGGTTGAAGAAGCACTATGGCCGTTGGACGGACATCGTACGGTCACTGGAGATAGAATCGTTCATATTAACTAAGTTTACAAAGCACTCCGTCCCCGTCAACTTAGTAGGCCCACAAGTCAGCTTCCGACCAAGGTGGGTCCCAACTAGCAGGGGGAGTATTCATTTTTTTGTGCGTAATAAGGAGGCACTTCCTTGCGTGCGAAGATATAGCTGGTGGGTCCGAGCTGTCAGCGATGGGAACGCTTTTACGCGAAATACAGAGGCCCTTCCAGTGGGTCCCAACTGTCAGGTGGAGGAATCACTATTTTGCGCATAATAAGGAGGCATTTCCTTGCGTGCGGCCGTGGACCTAGCTGTCAGCATCTCCACGCATAGTCTACTTTCGATGGTGTCGTTCGTTAACCACGTTGACCACTCCGTGCCGAGCGCATCCAAGGTAGTGGACGACAGCGAGGCCCCGGATAGCAACGAGCCGGAGATGGGAAGATGCGGGAGTAGAGTCGCAGACGGAGAGGTGTACGAGGGTTAATCGTTCAGTGCGGTGTGGTTCAAAGAATGGGTGGAGAAGAACAGGAGGTGTGGAGGGGTGGAGGGATGGCCTGGCCAATGGTGGAGTAGCACTTCACAGGGAAGCGTGCTAAGCAGAGCTGCTAGCAGCAGGAGACAGGAGCAGGTGGTCCCGGCGGCACTGGAAGAAGAAGACGAGAGATTGAAGACGGATGCCGGTCGTTGGATGTAAATCCAACGGCTAACGATGTCAGAATCATTTGTTGACTAAGTTGACAACGACTTGCATTGGCTTCGGCCTATTGGCCCACATTTCAGCCTCCAAAAATGTGGCACGATTCAACCCATTTTTTCGTAATTTACGTTTTTTTTAGGGGTAGAATTTACAGTCCATTTGATCTTTTTTTCGAATTACAGTCCATTAGCTGGGCTGGGTGAATAAATAATGTAGCGTCCATGTGGTCCATTTTTTCCTAAAAAATTATAGGCCATTTGCACTTTCTCGAAATACACGATTTTGCTGGGCTGATTCTAATTATAATGTTGGGGGCGCAAAGAATGTTATCAAAAATAAACAGGGGTTGAGCATTTTGTTATATATATATATATATATATAGATATATATATATATATAATAAGTTATTTATTATTACATTGGTCCTTAAATCTTACCAAGCTTTTGTACACAATCACTAGGATTTTCGTTGCCAAAAAATCCAGGATTTTATTGTTAAGAAATTATTTTTATAAGTTAACAAGATGTGGGATATTGTTTTCTTACATATGTAAGTATCTGTTAAATATATGATGACAATAACAATAATATATAATAACATATAAAATAATTTAAACATATATAATATAGTTAGAAAGGAAACATAAGTTGGACCAGGCGTTCCTATTCTTATATAGAAAAATAGAACAAACCTCTGCGTTTTCTTCAAAAAAAATACATAAATTGGGCTGCCAATGTTTCAGGAAAAATAAAACCTCGGATGGGAGGTCGATAGGCCGGTCAATACATCACGGCCCTCAAGAAAATACGAACAGCCTTATGGACCTCCCATCCGAGATCGTGGGCTGCGCATGTTAAAAAAGAAAGCCTAGACGGGGCAACCCAAAACCCAGCTGATACTTGCTGCCCTAGTGATAATAAATGATACATGCCAGCTCCCCGGCTTCATAGAATTTATCTCCTATAGTAACTACGTTGAAGCACCTAAAAAATGTAACTATGTTGACAAACCCGTGGCCCCAACGCCAAGATAGCATTAGGAGGAAGTATTTTTTGATGGGGCACTTGCTTCATGCACGCCATAGACACGGTGGGTCCCGACCGTCTGCTGCCTCCACGCATAATCCTCTCCATATTCCTCTCGCTTGTTCAAAGCATGTTCACAACGGCGCATATGTCAAGGGCGAGCGCACAAAGGCGCAGGAGGAGATCCGACAACATGAGGAAGTGCCTTATTAGTAACGAAACAATTGAGCTAGCCCAGTGGCCGAGTGACACTACCCGACAGCTGTTCCGCCCGGGTTCGATTCCACCTGTGCAGACAAAATATCTCCGAATTTTTTGCCTCTGCCTTTATTGACATGTGGGTCCCAATTGTCATCTACGCACACCACGTCCTACACTTGCCAAAACTTCATCCCTCGTTTTCTCTGTTTTTCGCACACTCGACATTGTGAGGGCATTTTGAAAATAGCATATCTTTTGATCGTGCATCATATGAAGATGTGCTATGCATGAATGTTGACCAAAGCATGATGTTAATCGGCTGGTATTTCCAGTTTCGACCATGAATAAAACTTCCAAAGCATGATGTTAACACTGCTTTGAAAAGGCCATGTTAATATAAATGTTTCGCCTCGAAAGTTGCGCTTTCTTATCTAAAACTGAACTTGGAGTTTCTTATCTCTAATCAAACTTGCGCTTTCTTCTCCGAGAATCACATTGTCCGCACTTTTATACTCCTATGAAACTACATTTTTAAGTGCTAAAAATAGATCTCTAGAATTCATAAAATACTTCATATGCTCAATACTGCAAATATGAAATTCAAAAGACATTCATATCTGAAAGTACTCTCAAAATACACAACACAAAACACAATTCACAACCTGCAAATACTGACAACCCTAAGCTCCTCCTGACAATTCACAACCTGCCCGACTATTTGTCTGGGGGGCAAATCCCTCCTATTTCTCGGTGGCAGACAGCCGCCCCGTGAGACGATGTGAACGACGAGGGAGAGGATGGCGGGGAAGCGTCGTTGGGCCAACTGTTTTTCTCCTCTTGTAGTTGGGTTCGGTCGACGAAGACTCCACCGGCTCGCTCTGGCACGTCACCCTCACAAATGGCACCTCAGAGATGCTCGATCCTTCAATCTCCGGTGGATGCTCCATCTAGGATCAATACACCCACCACCGCTTCCTCACGATCGGATTCGGTGAATCTGCTTTCTCCATGGCCCAGAGGAGCAGCTCTATGTACTCCTCGCCGAATTCTCCGGGAGTATCGCCGCCTTTTCGCCTCACAGAGATATTTGGCCATGGATGTCACCGTCGCCGCTTAGTTGGTCCTTGTTGTCAAACCAAGACTGTATCTCCAACATCCTAGCTAGCTTCACAGGGTCGCCGTCTGCGATCCTCACGTATCGGTTGTACTCCTCCATCGATCTACTTCTCCACAGCACCTTCACACGCCGGCGATGGTTTTTGAATGGAAGAGGAGAGGAGCAGCGCTGGTTTTGGTTTAGAACAGGAGAGGAGCGACGCTGGTTTTGGATTGGAACAGGAGAGGAGGGGCGGTGGTTTTGAAATGGAAGAGGAGAGGAGCGGTGCTGGATTTAGATTGGAACAGGAGAGGAGCGGTGGTTGTTTAAGAGGAGAAGAGCGGAAGAGTGGCGCTGGTCTTGGAAGTATTTTTTTGTTTTGCATATTTTGGGTCAAAGTTTGACCATGTACTGTATTTGACAATCAAAATGTGAAAGCATGTCACCAAAAATTGTATCGTTTGGTTCGTATCTGAATGTACTTTCAAATTATATTATTTGTGCAACGTATAACATATATTTTGTTTATAAAATCATGGTCAATTATGACCCGTAATAAAAGGGAGACTAGTTAATGTGGGGTTGCTTTCTTAATTGAAGGGTAAATTGATTTTGATTTTGATCTAGTCACAGCTACCGCCCTCTCGTCTAATCCTAAATCGCTGCCAAGACGCCTCCTCTCCCTCTTCTCCATTGCAAAACCACCTCCTCTCCTCTCCATCATCTCCATTCCAAAACCACCATCTCGCCTCCCTCTTCTCCATTGCAAAATCACCTCCTCTCTCCTGACGAGGATCCTCGACGTAGCCCATCCTGCCATTGAGACACCGACACATGGGTCCCACCTGCCGGGGCCCACCCGTCACGATCGAAGGCAGGGACCCGCCTCTCCATCATCTCCATTCCAAAACCACCGTCTCGCCTCTCCCTCTTCTCTATTGCAAGACCACCGTCTCTCCTCCCATCTTCCAAAGCTAGCACCGGACCACTCAGATGGACATCTATGGAGGGGATGCAGCAGCGAATCTGGCAGATCACCGGCGGCGACCAGGCAAAGTTAGCCATGTTGAAGGAGATCCTTACTTGGTTTGACAATGAGTGGGAGATTTCGAGGACGGTGAGGGCCATGTGGCAATGTATGCGAAAGAGCGAGACGACGGCAATGAGGGTGGCGATGTACTCCTCGGCAGCAGTCACGCTGCAGTCCTTCGAGTTCATCGAGTATCTCCTCTGGGCGATGGAGCAGACAGATTCGCCCGAGGTGAAAGTCAGGCGGAGGTGGTGGGCGTACAGGTCGAAGGTCGAGCACCCAGAGGATAACGAATCGATCGAGTACGGTGTGCCGTTTGTGAGGGTGTAGAGCCAGCCGGAGCCACAGGAGTATTCGTTCTCCCACCGCAAGAGGAGGCCGGATGGCACGACGTTGCTTCCCCGCTGTTCTCCATGGTTCCCCCAACACTCGCCTTGTTTCAACGGTGTCGGTAGGGTTTAAGGTAAGCTTCTCACTAACCTAATCTTCCATCTGATCATGCTTACAATCAGTGTGACAACTAATAAAAATCATGCTTATAATCAGTCTCCGAGTACTACGCCAATCACCCTAAAATAGCTCTAGACCTTTGGGTCAAAGTTGTGACACTATGTACAAATAAAGAAAAATAGATTGGTGCTTCTTTCAGAAAAGAGTACACCCCTAGAAAACTGCCAATATAAGCTACTAGTATTTTTTTAAGTCTAAGCTACTAGTATTTGGTTAGAGGATTTGCTGCCGAGAAAGATCCGTCCATAGTGAGCGCAACACATCCCACTTATGGTGGTGGATGCCAATGCTTAGATGGAGCAGGTTGGTGTCGGTAATTTTACTTGGCACCTCGCACTCGTGATATATGCTGGTTCCATCCGTTACATTTGTGCAGTTCCACCAAAATGCAAATTTGAATAACCCTGCTTGCACAGATATAATGAAAAGGCGTGATTAGATTATAGTGGCACTAGTTGATGAAACATACACTAATAAATAGAAGAAAATATTACATCATATCGAAATCGACTCCAAGTCTCCCGATACACCTTCCGCCAAAGGATGAACATCGCAGTACAAATGGGTAGTACAAGGAGGGGCCTTGAGACATTTAAATCTCTATTTTTGTGCAGATCAACTAAAATTAAGCACCCCAGTTTGCAGAAATTATTAAACATTAACAATGGGACTAGTTGATGAAACATACATTAAAAAAGAGAAGCACTTTCTCTATCTACATTGGAAATGAAATGATAGAGAGGACACTCGCTCTATTTTAACTGTATTATACTTCATTTTATCAGTGACACTAGGGTCAAGCAGGTGGCAAACGAGGTGTACCGTAAGGCCGTAAGGATGAAGGCCGGGGTGCTTAGACTAGGATGTCAAGTCGCTCTTTCGGTCCCTATCTTCCCCGATGTTTCTGTGGTAGCATTTGGGTAGTAATCCAAACTTGGTCAAGCCGGTGTCAAGGCCCCCCTACCGCCTAGCTTATGTGGTGAACTTGTCTCCGCTAGTACTCACCGTTTCTAGTAGTAGTTGCATAACTGCCCCTTTTGCACTGAGATGTTGTCGGATAATGGTTCTCTATGGTTGGCTTTCTTTAATGAAATCGGAGGGAACCCCCTCTTTCGATATATAAAAAAAATAGTGGCACTAGCGGTGCCAAAACATTGCCTCAACTTAATAGTGCCACTAGATTAAGGTGCAAAATAATAACATTACTGCTTTATCATGGCAGTGCCAAAATAGTAGCACAAGAGCAGGATCAACATGCGGGATCTTTGGCAAATGGTCAGACCAAAAGGAAATACCTCGTGATGGGAACCATATCTGCAGTCAACGCCATTGTAGAAGGGATGACACCAGTCACCAATATGGATGATTCAATTCATGGGACCTTTTGGTGCAGTTCACCTAAAATGAAGCAATGTCCCATGAGCTAGCAACTTCTTCTTCTTCTTCTTCTTTTAAGAAAAGGGCTCCAGCCCCGATTCCATTTCCATCAGAAAACGAAACCCACAAAGCTTCTTCATTAGTTGAAATAAAATTGAGCAACATCAAGGTTGGTCGTGAAGCTCCTGGAGAGTAGGCGGACCAGGAAAGTTGCATCTCTAACGAAAAGAAGCAACTTATCTTAATGGGAAATTTAGTAGGACATGAAAAAAAGTGCCATTGATTCATATTACTGGAGGCATTACATTGAAAACAACATTGGTTTAATGTGTCCTTACTTTTAACAAAGGCGATCGCTACATTTTACCAGTGGCATTCCATAAGAGCGGCTCGGGGAAACAAACGTCAGAAGAGGATATCTGGGTTGGTCCCATTTTTGTTCAATATATAGCCACCTTATATTGTGTGAGGCTAGCAAATCTAGTGCTGGACTTACTCTGTTGACTTGTCCCGCAGTCCCCACTTTCTTTGCTTTTTCAACCAATAGATCGGGTTTATATTGAGTTTGTACTGCGTTCCCTTTATTTCTCTATTAGACCTAGAGACCAGTTGGATAGCCGCCTCGCTACTTTTCGCTTCATTATTTCCTCTTTCGACCAAGTCCTAGATTCAGTAACAAATCTTCCCCACCCCACCCCCTTTCTTCCTTGTTTGAACCAAGTACTACTAGATTCGAGTGCATGAACTAGTTTTACCTCTTAACAGTAAAAAATTAGGTGGTTTTCGAACAGCCGATCGGTCCTATCTACACGAGGGGGCCTGAGAAATAGTAAAAGATACAAATGCAGCGACGTCAGGAGCTCGGGAAGTAGAGCAAGGCCGGTTTCGAAGGAAGTTATACCTGAGGGTCAGCGGGATGTCGCTAGGTGGGCGGCGTGAGGCCGAATCTGCCCACACTATGGCAGCGAGGAAGAAGGGGTGGGAGGCCCTCCCTCGCCAGCGATGCTTGGGAGAGAATGGCAAGGCACGCTGATCGGGATGTGCCGGCAGTGGGTAAGAGCCGTCACCGAGGACGACCGCGTGAACGTTGCACCTTCTCACCTTCCCCGGCGGAGAGGATCCGGCTAGATCTGTGACCAGCGGTGAGTAGAGAGAGAGTGTGGCCACCGCTGTCGTGTTTAGATCTGGAGAGGACGAGACAAAGGTGAAGAGAGCAACACTAGCAAGCAAGCACGGAGGCTCCTGCCTATATAGTGGAGTACTAGTTTTCTTTTGTCTACCGACCGGAGCCGGCTTGACCTCGGCAATGACTGTAGAGAAGTCTTCATGCACGTGCCCCAGAGGCGCAGTTGTCGTCATTTTGATCTGAAGCACCAGATTGTAACATATAACACGAAATAATGCCACATGACAAGAAATCGTAACCTCACTGCCCAAAGGAGACAAGATGAATTCCAACCGACAAACTAGATGAGGATCAAAGCTCAAATTAAAGATAAACTCATAGAAAAGGGGTTCATCGATAGATGTCCTAATTAACATAGCCGGCTTGACCTAGATGGCAGCCGAGTAGTTTCGTGCATGTGCCCCCAATGACTAGCCCAACTCAGTTGTCCCTGTTTAACCCTCGCAGTGATCCGAAGCACATGACACCTAATTTTGCGAGATGACAAGAAAACTTTTTTTAGATTTCTCACCAGAACTACAGCCCTGTACAACACAGCTTGCATGATATGTAGATGATAGCCAATCCAGGCGTGTTTGCTGGAGTCTGGTCACATGCATGGATGAACTGATCTTCCGTGTCTTGCATGGAATTTCCAGGTACCAAGGTGGAGTATGTGCTTCTATTAACTCAGCCGACTTGCGGGGCCGGGGAGTGTGCCTATGGTCGGTTCTCAATTGCGGTCCCACATGTGTGTGCAAACGCAATATGACGCGTGTTCCATTCGGAGAGCGGGCGTGCTGCATGCACCGACCGTCTGGGGTGCGACGCGAATGCGACTGGCGTGTTGTATACTCCGTACATGTGTACCGCCATTTTCTTGAGGCTTTGCTCCATGGCGCAATCCATGGATACAAAATTAGTATATTGTACTATTTAAAAGTCGAGGGCGGGGCTTTTCCCGCACGGTAGGCGGGGCAGTTCCGCGTAGTCGGTTCGACAGAGACGCGAGAAGACGAGGGAGTAGGCTGCTGCAAACATAGGGTTGTGTGATTTGACAGTGAGTTCTTCGGCCGGACAGGTGGGGCCCGGTGATTTGACTTGCCATTATCATTTTAATCAAGCGCCACGACCGGCTTGAGTCTCCCGATTCTGACCACCTCCATACATGTGCCTCTCCCAATGCTCCACCATGTAGAGGCCGGGCTCTTGCTTGAGAGCCCACTCCTCCACTTTTTCCTTGCCTCTTCCCCCACATATGCAAAAATGCCATGTAAAGCGGGCTTATAGCCCACTATTGTACTTGATCCTACATGTGCTAAGCCTGCCACATAGGCATAAAGTCTGATGTGGCAAGTTAATTAAGAAGAGAGAGACTAATTTGGTGACCCGAGGAAGAAACGGTGCTAAGCGCATGTACCTATATGAAGCAAACTTAGCAATAAAAAACTAAGCACCTATGCATTGGGGACTCGAGTTTCTAAGCCATTTAATGCCCACAGCACCTCATATAAGCACCATTTCATTGGGAGAGGTCACTCCTTGGCAAATGTAATAATACTACGAAGAAAGAGATAGAGAGAAGTAAACAAAAAATACTCTTATAGCCAACCTTATAGCTAACCTTGTTGTATGAGTGACTAAGTGATGACTATGTGTGACATGCCAACATCAGATAACGTAACGCACCATGTTAAATCTCCAAGGGCGCGACCGCACGAGCGAGGCGACGGTCGTGTTAGGCGCGACCATGATACGGGCTGCTGGCAGCCCTTGGATCTGAGATCGAACCGTCGCATGCTAAGTTGCTGAAAATTTGCAGAATGACCCTCCAGGATAGGATATTCACCCATAGGTCTAGAATCATGCCATGCAACCGTTCGATCTCAGATCCAAGGGCTCTCAGAAGCCCGTATCATGGGAGAATGGAAAGCTTCGTATCACCTGTAATTTTCCCGATGCTTGACATGACATCGAAAGCCATTTAATTGGGCGTCGAGTAGACATGACATCTAATTGGACCCCCATAGTAATCGCGTGCATGAATCCATTTATCCACCGTGCAAGCCACTACCACGCCATTCGCACGTGCCCCCACTCGACATTTTTACAATCGATAAACCGCTCCTAGTCGTCCCGTCCTTTCACATTACGGCAGTTCCACTAATCCTAACCCTCCTCCCAAATCCATGGCGTCCCAAATCTCCATGATCGGCGGTGAGTACAAGGTTAGAACCATCATCGGTGATGAGTTCGACGTTATCTACACCCGTTCTTCCGCAACGGTGAAAGAATGCCTTGCTCGCTTCAAACGCATGTTCGAAAAATCAAATGATGAGTGGGTCGCTGGGCTAGATGTTGAGTACACCACAGTCATGGGAAGCGAGAAGAAACTAAAGGAGGCAGAGAAGAAGAAGCCCGCCGTGATCCAATTTTGTGTGCATGACTTATGCTTGGTCTACCACATATGCCATGCCGACGCTGAGTGCGAGGAATTTAAGAAGTTCCTCAAGGGCGGCCGAGTCAAATTCGTTACTATAGACTTTAGGAATGACAAGGAAATCCTGGGTCGGATAGGCCTTGTTGTAAGAGTCCTCGCCTGCCCGTGAGAAATTTTCCCTGGCCGCCGCGGCGCGGCAGGACCTCCCTGCTGCTTCGGCGGTGCGGCGGGACATCTCTGCTGCTTCCGCGGCGTGGCCGGACCAGTCTGCTACATCGACGGTGCGGCGGGACCTCTGTGCTGCTACTGGTGCGCAGCTGGACATGTCGGGTGCTTTCGCGGCGAGGCGGGACATCTCTCGTGCTTCCCCTTCCATGCTCACCTCTCCCTGGTGGAAATCTCTCGACCCAGAACTCAAGCTGGCTATGGCTTGATTGTTTCTTGTGGATGAGGAGTTGAGGAGGAATGTGCAGTCATCTTAGCATAGTAGTATTTATAACCGAGTACTACTAATACACTCCTAAGTGGGAAACCATTTAGGTTGTGATGGTGTGAACATGTTTGCAATTAAATATAGCGTGGTAGTAGTAGTAATTTGGAATGTGACGAGACGCGCTCAAGATTTATTGACGGTTCCAGTTTCGAAGTGCGGCACTATTCCCGGATGGCGTAACGTCAGCACGTTTTCTCGGCAGTGGTGTAGCATATGCCATGGTACTACTAGTTCTTTTTCTACTACTCTGTATGTGCAAAAACTGGCACCGTCGGATACATATCTTACGCTTGGCGTTCGACAGGAATAGCATCGTGGTGAGCTATAGAGTAGTCTTTTTTTCAGACGCATTACACCTATCTCTCGAGACTTCTCGCATGCACCATCACTGCTCCCTAGGCCGATGCCACCCACATACAGTTGTACTCTGAGAAGAGGTGCACGCACGCACTCATCCTCTCTCATAGACGCATTTGTAGCTACGAATTGTAGTGTTCTCAACCATCTGATTGGCTCTATCATAGGTTTTACATTGCTCCTTGGCCTTGAGATTGAGATGTTTTAAACGCGGAGGCTAAGATGGAGGCGCGAGGTTTTGGTTAATGTGCAGGCCGCACATGGCACCAACACGACACGAGCTTCGTCTGCCTGGTGCGCATGCAGTCGGGTGAGTTGTCCAAGTATAGACACAACCAGGCCCTGTTGGTATCCGCGCCTCGACTTTGGCTGGTCATAGTGGAGAGTAACATAGACTAGTTACTAGTCTATGTTACTAGTACCTTCATAGTGGGTAGTGTCATATAGTATATGCATAGTTTTGCTCTCGGCGCAATCCATCGATACTACTACTGCATAAATGTATACATTTTTTAAAAGGCTAGAGGGCGGGCAGTCTAGCTTGGTCCTTTTCACGAGAGGCGAGGGCCTTTGTGATTTGATGGCTCATTATCACCGGAAGGCGGGCCTTGTGATTTGACTGCTTGTATAAATGTGCCGACGACCGAGGAGGAGAAAAGAACTGCATGGTATACTCAAGTTTCCCTAATCGAGTACAACGGAGGAGCACGTAAACACGGCAGCCCAAAGGCCATATCCTCTACTCTCTACTCTTATTATATATTACTAGCAAGAGGCATTGTTCTATTGGCGATAAAGAATGATCTAATTTGCTACTCATCTCATTTTTAGCATTGTTCTATTCATGCCTCGCAGAGAAGGTGACACGTATGGCGTAAACACCAAGCAAAATAAGAAACAGAGGAGCAAAAGAAGAAGGAGGATTATCACCCCCAAAAAAGAAGGAAGACGCACACACAAGTCTGGGGCACTGCTCTCACTACATGAAGGGTTGCTGGCCGCGGAGTCATATACTCGTCAACCTCTCAATCCCAAGAGTTGATGAAACGAGCTCTTGAGAGCAACGATGCTTTGGGATCACGTGAATTGTCCTTACCACCATTCTCTTCGCGCATCGACTACGTGCATCTCTTTTACTTGTCTCTCACACGGTATGGGCTATTTACCACTTGTCACCTTATGCCCATACTATTGTGTTCACTTTGCATGTTATGCTTGCTCCTATGCCTTTGCCATGCAATTGTGACCCTTGCTTACATATACCCATGATTCACCATTATGATACTCCTATGTGTATTTGCATGCTTGGTGGAGATCCTTGTTGCTATTGCCATGTTTATCATGTGCCCCATGCTATTGATGCTATTTTGCTCATATCTTGCCTTTATGCTTGTGAAATGTCATGTGCATTATATATGCCCACTATTTGCACACATGACATGCTTTCCATGATTCCTTCTAGTATGTTGCATCTTCGCACTACTAGCTTGCTTGACTTGATCACTATGATTACTTGCTTTGATGCATCACCCATGTTCCATTCTTACTCGCTTTCTTGGGTTGATGACATATATGTTCATGCCTCTCACATGATATATCTTGATCTTTGTCACTTGTCTCCATTAGTTGCAACTCTCATATGCCATTGTAGTGAGTGCACCCATGCGATGCTTATTGATCGTGGAGACTTGGACATATTACTTGTGATGCATGCTTGCTTGTTTAAGCCTATTGTCTTTGGTTGTTCTCGCATCATATGCCTCCATACTATGAAATGCTCCCTTGTCCTTTCTTATGATGAGCATGATGCATACACTTGTTGGGCATTTTACCACACGAATGATAGGTTTTGCACTTCCGCTAACCTCATTTATTTTTCCGATTGTTTGTCAGGTTCTTTCATTTTAATGGATTCAAAAGGAGGTACCATCACGAGACATATTGGTTATGTGAAGTCATACAAGATGTGCAACTCCATCATCCTTGAGAAACTCCTAAAGGTGACCTCCTTCCCTTTGATCCATCCTCATATATGCATATTGGACGGGTCATTCTTTCATTGTTGTTTCCTTCTTGTTGTCTATATGATACATCTCGCGAATGGAGGAGCGACATTGGAGATTGGATCTATGGACCTTCACATTGAGGAGGGCTCGCACTTATTGGATGCACCTTCCAACCTCCACCCATGCCACGACATCGCGCATTGGTACATCAACACTCCTTTGACACATTGCATCAACACCTCCATATTTGTTGATTGTGCTCACACATGTCATGCTCGATGGACATATCATAGTCACCACAAGTTTGCACCCTATGCATGGATTGACTCACATTATGCTTGTCTTGTTGCATCTATTTCCATGTCATCCATGATATATGAGCTTGTGCATTTCCTTCGCAAATTTGTTGTGATCTTTCTTGATGGCATATTCATACATGATGATCACATTGCCTACCATCAATTGCATGATAACATAATCATATTGAGCATCCATTGCCATATTCATGCTATTGATAAACCGTCTCACTATGACATCATTTTGCACCGTGGTTGCATTCATCATATTCACAACACATTTGTGTGCACAATGTATGATTTTTCTCTCATGAGCGCTTTGCATATCATTCTCTATCATCTTGATAAGCTTCATGTGTTTTGTCACGAACAATCTTACCGCACGGACTCATTCTTACACGATGGACACTTTGTGTGCGCTAACCATTGTATTTCTGAGTGTCGTTTGTGTTTGCTCTGTTTGCATGTATACCACTCCGGAGACACCTTGGAGTACTTGAATTGCGCCATGACTTCCACTCCGTCCAATTACAAGTCCATTCACGACAACCGTTTCCATGGTGATGAGGATTTCGATCCGAGGTCGGATCTTTCCCAAGGGAGGGGAGATGATGCGGAGCATCCTACGATCATCCCCATGTACACTCGAGCATAAGCCATTGGACCTAAGGTGAACCTATTCCTACATGCTTCCCCTTTCCACTCGTACGAGACATGGTTGCTACCTAATGCAAAGACGCTACATGTGCTTAGGAACCAAGGAGATGACCATGGAGATGCTCGAGGCATACGCCAAGTGCACACGGAAGCGGATCAAGAAGTGCCTCAAGTGGAGTCGCCGCGGAGCTACAGCGGCCGGACATCCGGCAGGAGCCCGGACATCCGGCGCCACCAACCAGAAGAAGACCAGAGAGACATGGTTAGGCAACTCTACAGCGTCGGACATCCGCCGACTTCGACATTCCGGCGCCTGCCCGGAAATCCGGCGCACGCTATCCAGAGAGCAGAAAAATCGGCCACTCCAGCCCGGACATCCGGATCTCGTGAGTCGCCGGACATCCGGCGCCTGTCTGCGCACAGTGAACGGGCCAAGGGCCCATGTATCCCCCCTCTCACTTACCCCTTCATGGGCTAACACTATATATAGACCCCCTCCTCCTCCTAGTTAGGGTTAGCGTTGATTTAGCTCATTGTTAGATAGAGCTTCGCTCATCCATATCGGATCTCCTCCTCGTGAGAGACCGCAGCCTCTTCAGAGAAGATCCACCATGGATTCAAGACCCCTTTACGGGAAGATCCCTCGTGGATTCAATACCTCCTCTCAGAGATGAGCTACCGCCACTTGTATCGTCCGTTGTTGACTTTGGATCATGTATCTCCCTTTGTGTTCATCGATCTAGCACATGTGTGATTGATCTTGTTGGTTTGAGTGATTCTCTTGTGTTTTTCCCCGTGTTTTCCCTCGTGCTCTTCCGCTCATTCTTCGTGTTTCTCGTAGGGATTCTCTCCAAACGTGAAAGATCGTCCACATAGGGTTCCGCCCTACATCAGTACGTAGTATATCATACTAGTCTAAATTGTCTTTTTTTGGGTACACGTTAAGCTTGTTCTCCCGAAATTTCAAGCCGCGCCTTGTTATGCCGAAATTTCAAGCTAAGCGCTCTCGCTTCATCGTGGCCGCTAAACTCCCGCCTCTTCAACCCGCACCTTGTTAGCCCGAAATATTTAAGATATATCTTTGTCTCGCTGTGCTCCTACAAGTCCCTCCATCTCAACCCGCACCTTGCTATTCCAAAATTACAACGCGCACGAAAACTCCCACCTCCTGTGAAATCCCGACACGCGAAATGCCCGTGATACCCCTGAACCGAAAGAACCGCCTTAAATCGGTGGGGGTACTTTCGTAACTTACCCCACATTTTGGACAAGCGCGTCCCTAAGCCATGGTTCCCCACTCCCATCCGCCCACCCATTCGTACACCGAGGCCGGCAAAACCCGCGAAGCCCCACATCCTCCTCTGTCCGCCACCTAGCCGGAGCCTCTTCACCGACGACGTCGTCCACAGCAACACCTCGATGTCCCTCATCCACCGTACCGGACGAGGATCCGTCGTCAATCTGGTCGTCCCGCCGGTTCAGCCACCCCTTCCTCCACCTCCAAGGAGCTGCCCCGATGTTCCCCTCATCTTTCGCGCCACCTCCATTCCCACACTGCCGTCTTCCCCTGCACCACCGGAAGAGCATCATCATCACCGTTTCCTCAGATGAAGCTGCGGCCTAATTGGCGCCACCAAAGAGGGTGTACACTAATCGCCGCATTTTCTTCTTGATTCTATCTCATGGTGCTGCCGTCGCTCGGTCCCAAGCCGACACGACACGGCTCCATCCACGCCGGGGTCGCCGGCCACTTCCTCCATGGCGTCGCTTCCTCAGCGGCGATGTCCACATCAGTAGGAGCTGCTGCTACTTTAGCTCTCGCTCGCGCTGCTGCTGTGCTCTTGCTCTCGGTCCCTAGCCTGGTCTGCTCTTGCTCTTGCTCTTGCTCACTCTGCTGCTCTCGCTTTTGCTCTTGCTCGCGCTCTTGCTCTTGCTTGCGATGCTGCTCCGATTTAGCTACACTTTAGTCGACTGAATTGACTTTTGGGTCAGACAATTTTCAGGGGGTGAGGGGGCTCGCCGGAGTTAAGGAAGAACCAGCCGCAGCAGGGAGGAGGGCTCGCCAGAGAGGTAACCCACTACCTATCTTAGGGTTAAGGGTGGGGGCGGTGGTCGCCGGTGGTGGTGGGGCGGTGGCGTGGGGATCACGGAGAAAAGCTCGCACGGGGCCTACAGGATGGGATGGTCAAGGCGGCGGACCGGTGGTGGGGAGTTTTTCAGTATGGGCGGGCGACGCCGTCATGCGGGCGGCGAGGGGCGGCTGTTCGGCCGGTGGTGGTTGGCGGCTCAGGGGGTGGAGGTTGAAGATGAACTGCAGGCCCTTGATTTCGTATCCAACGGCTGCAAAATCGACTGACTAGAGATGAAAAAGTCAGTCAACTGACCTGTAGCCTCACCTCTAGTGCTTTCAGCTTCGACAGTAAAGTTCAGTTTCGACATCAAAATTTAGGTTCGACAGTTAAGTTTAGTTTCGACAGTTAAATTCAGTTTCGACAGTTAAGTTCAGAGATGAGCGGCTGATGTATACATCTAGCACTTTGTGGTTATGTATTTTATGTCATCTATTGGAGATGCTATTAGAATTCCACTCAGGTTAACGTTGTCTCTCTTGTCCTGCTTCAGCCTCGGCATCTTACAACTCACCGGAGCTGCTCCAACGATGAAACCCTCCATCACAGCGGAGCAGTAACTCGGGCTCCATCTCTAGACGCCTAAGATCTTCTACCCCTCCCCCGACAGCCAAGTCAGCTGGAGCATCCTCACCGGCCAACCCAATCACGCTGAGATTGACATGGCTTCGCCAAAGAGGTTGTACACTTCTTGTGGTTTGACTTAATCTCAACATGCTTCTTTATATCATGTGATCTTCCAATTCTTGTGAACCAAACACCGAGATTGGCAGAAATCCTCTATTTACAAATTCTTTGTTTTGCACGTGCATTCCTATCCTATTTCTGTCTATTTCCTATCCCTGCATTGTTAGAATCCTCAAATTCAAACAAGCTCTTACACAATTACTTCTGTTACAGATATGTGTCAAAGAAAACCTTGTGTGGTTTGTCCTACTCCTGCGGTGTTGTGTTCCACCCCAGCTCAGCCGCTCCAATGACGGAAGGGTTCACCACAGCAGGGATCCGCTCTCCAGACTGTCTTTCACCACCTCAGATCTTCTTCCCCGCCGCCGGCAGCCACGACGACTGCATTACCATCATCAACTGAGCATATGACCTTGAGGACTACACGGGTCCACAAGAGAGGTCGCACTCTTCCGTGAAACCGCCACGCTATGCATCGCTTAATATGATGACATGCTACTTTATCATCGTGTTCACCTATTAGACTCCGACTCAGGTCCAGACTTATGCTGAAACTTGAGTTTTTAAATGGTTGTGGGGTACATATTGGGGCAACAATCAGTACTATCTGGTTAATCTCGGGTGTCTACTATGAACTTCATGTTGGGTGCAAACAAACATTAAAGGAGCCATTATCTGTATTTTTCAACTAAAGCTATTATCTGCCTGCTATCATTTGTTTTGGGTCTATCCACAGTTTGCTACCATCACTCTGGATTTGTGCATGCACTCCTTACATAATCTCACTATGTTTTATTCCTATGCATGCCGGCTTATTGTACACAATGGAACCGAACATGTAGAGCAAAAGAGATGAGCCTTGCATGGCAATAAAATTTCATGCAGACGCCGCTCCATGGTGGGCACAAAGGCAGCCCCCCTCCACCCATTTCGGATCGTAATCAAGAGGAAGATAACTGCCCGAGGGGATTCGTAAGAATACCACTCCTATTTACCCCATGAGGTCTTCGCTCTAACTTGGCATGCCGATGTTGGTAATATCATGCATATGGTGCCTTGCATTGCTTACTGTATACATCAAAGATGTCATCTACTTAGTTTAGACATGCTTTGTGTTAATGGCATCTGTTTAGTTTCTTTATCGTATATGTGAATCATGCAATGCTATCTTGTTTAGCTAGGCATCATATATGTGAATTTTGCAATGCCACCCTGGTTAGCCAGTCATCTTATATGTGAATTATATCATGACATCATTTTTTATTACGTGTTAAATTTGTCAACAATTTTAGTACATTCAATTACTCTTCCTGTGCATCAGCCATTCGGCACGTCCATGGAAAAATCTGGAGTGGAAACAAGGTCTTCAGAGCAGACAATGCTATCTGACGAAGCACATGTCTTGGTGGTTACAGATAGCTCCTCAGAGGAGGATTCAGAGACAGATGACCAGTCCTATTCCCCCCCAAGGTGCATGCTCTAACTTGGCAGGGTTACGATGCTCATATCGTGTGTACGATATCTTGCATTGCTATGTCATTTGCTTAGTTTAGACATGCTTTGTGTGAATGCCACCTATTTAGTGTCTAATTCCCATATATGTGAATTATGCAATGCCATCTTGTTGCAAGACATTATATATGTGAATTATGCAATGCTATCTTGTTGCGAGGCTTTATATATGTGAATTATGCAATGCCATGTTGTTTAGCCAAGCGCCATATATGTGAATTATATCATGTCGTCCTTTTTTTGTATTTCTCATTGCTTTTGTCGACAATGTTTGTATATTCAACTGCTTTTCCTGTGCATTAGCCATTTGAATTGGTGATGGAGAAATCTGGAGTGAAAACAAGGTCTTCAGAGCAGACAATGCTACCTGGTGAAGTAGATATCTTGCTGGTTACAGATAGCTCTTCAGAGGAGGATTCAGAGGCAGATGACCAATCCTATTATCCCCCTGAGGTGTAAAAACTAAGATGTAAAAACCGACTTGACGGATTAAGAGCTAAGCATTGTAATTTAATCCTGCAATATCGTGTCTATGATGTAAAAACTAAGCATTGCAATACAACCGACTTAGTTTCTGACGTATCAACCGACTTGACGGATTAAGCTTCATTGCCGGGTTGACGTGAAGTAGATGGGTCGTCTGGCGACGGTTCAACTTCTTCCTCCTCACCATCCAATGGCCGGAAGTCATTGGTGGTCCAGTCAATCCGGGTTAAAGCCTGAAAGACAGCCTCTTCACTTATAAGCTCAACCGGATCAACGTCAGGGGCGTAAATGTGCTTACGGCTTGGTGGAACAAGGTTACGCACTTGAATAACAGCTTCAACCCGTTCGTTGTTCGCGTCAGAGAAGGAGCGGTGAACCGTCAGTTGGCCTCTTCTGCCAGCTTGACTTCGCCAGAGGACGCATCTCCTTGTTACCCGCTTGAGAGCATCATTATCAAATACTTCGCCGCTTTCTTGAGCAATCGGGAAGCCCTTGGCTATGTCACCGGATCAAGGTCGACTATCCATGCTTTGGTGCGAGTTAGTGCCAATAAGATGCCAGCCCGGCAGCGGATCGTTTCAATTCTTCTATCTCAGGCCGGTATCATAGATAGCCGGTCCAAAGGTGTCCTTGATCGCTGTTGGAGCCGCATTATCATAATAAGTGGCACAAATAACTCACCGGGCGCGCCGTATACAGCTGCTCAATCAATGTATATACGGCCTTGAGTTTTTTCCGCATGTCAGAGCCCACATGAGCAATGCGCCTACCTATAGCGGTTTAAGAAGTTTACATTAAACCGCATGCAATTTCAAAACGGAATATTTATAAAGCTTCGGTAAACATTGCTTACCAAATGTTGCAGAAGTCATGGCATTGATTTGGCGCTTTAATCCAGTGAGCTCTTCCGTCACCGGTTTAAGAGCTGCTCAAAGATCTTCCGCCTGCTTTAGCAAGCCTGCCTTTTCAAGATCGGCCTGGCCCGGCTCAGACTTGAACCACTCCTTGAGCTGCTCCATGGTAGTCAAGGCGGTTTTCAGCTCATCCTTGGCCTTGGAGGTTTCTCGCTTGTTGAGATTTCAGATTTTCTTGAAGATCATTGATTTGGGAGACTTGTTGGCGTATCTCACTCTGCAACAAAAAGAGAGCATGTTAATATCTTCATTAGAAGTCCCAAGCGCATAACCAGTCATACACTTGGCACTTGGGGGCTAATGCGGATCATTTTTATATCGATTATTGAAGTCCCATGGATTAATACAAGTGTTAATCATGGCACTTGGGGGCTAATGTGTGTTTGATCAGAAATATATAAGACAAAGTACTATGAACTATGCAAAGTCCCGGTTTGACTTTCTGGGGACAAACCGACCCTTGGGGGCTACTATGCAATAAAGGTACAAGAGAAGGGCACAACTATTTACCTCATAGCGCTCCTTCATAAGATTTACTAAATCGGCTTCATAATCACGGCTTGTGTAGAGCCGGTTCAGAAGCCGAGTGAAGGTCTTGGGCAGAGAGATTGTTATAAGCTGACCGATCCGTTTTTTCCTTCCCTTTGCTCATGGCAGCAAATTCTTCCTTGGCAGTGTGCTTTGATAGAGCAACCGGATTGCCAGGGGCGGTATATGTGGTGCCCGTAACTGCGACATCATCATCTTTGGTCGGACTGGCCGAATTAGCATTTTCAACAGGGTTTGGCGCTTTCATACCCGGGCTTGGCGGATCAGCAGTTGAGTCCCGTTGTTCTGCTGCAGGACTCGGAGGAGCGGGAGGATGTGAAGTCTCAACTTGGACATCCAGTTCAACCTCTGGCGGATTAGCATTGGCATATTGATTTTTCCCCGTAGAGTTGTCTTTAGCAACTTCGGGATTTTCGCCATGATGCTCTGGAGTCTTCTCCGGATCAACATCCACAGTAGGGTCGAGGGTCTTATCCTTTTTACTAAGTCGAGCCTTGGTGCTACAACATCAAGGGTTAGAATATGATAAACTGACAAATACAAGGAACAAATTAAGGAGTAATATACTTACCCAGTAGCAACTTTGAGAGGAGGCAGCTGAGTGGTTGATGAACCGCTGCATTTGACGAGTTGGAAGAAGCCCGTAATTCAGGTCGACGGATTGAGAGGGCATCGGAAGAAACCTTTCAAAGGATAACGCTTTTCAGGAGAACAAGTCACCTCACGGACGACGCTTCCGGGTTGGTGTGTCACTAAACCGGACGACGTAATTTGTTGACCGCTATGCCGGGTCGCACGGGCGTTCTTCGCTTTGATGTGTCTTCAAAGAAAATTTTGGATCCAAATGAGCATAGGAGTGAGATTGTTTCACTTTCCGGACTGTGTGGCTAATTCTTTTAACCGTACAAGATCGTAATCAAGAAAGAAGGATTACCTCAACAGTTCTCGCATGGCTGGCCTCGGCGTCATCCCGGGAATTTTAACTATCAATAAAATGAATGAAAAAGAACCAAGTGAGTCAAGCTCTACCTCAAGATCTCGATTCTTCATCTTCCGGGCGGTTCAAGACTCGGCGGTTTTCCTCTTGCCGCTTTTCTTGGTGGTCTTGGTCTTTGCACGAGGAACCCGGCCGGTTTAGTTCGCTTCAAAAGGAGGTGTTAGCCTGAAAATTAATACAAAGGGATTAATACAATCAATATGGAATCAAAGTCAGTAGAGTAATGAGAGGAACCTTACCGCGGGCGGCTTGTTGGAGATGCAGAACGGAGCCAACCCGGTTTGGCTGCATGCGGAGATCGGTTCATTGAGCATTTTCTTCACTGTTTCGGTAACTTCAAGCTCAGTAATTGATATTCGTGATGTCGTTGAGGATCTTTGACGTCACCCGGTATATTCGCAGCATCAATCCGGGCGGCGGCTTAATGGCAAGATGCCCCAAGAAACCCAAAGCAGCGGACAAGGTCAATACCGCTTAAACCGTTGGCCATCAGAGCCCGGAGCTTGGTAATTTGAGGTGCAAAATTCTTCCGTTCTACGGCGGTCAAGCGCGAAGGCAATGGGTGGTTGTTGCTAAGCCGGTGAGGGCGATAACCCGGCAAGGGATTTTGTCCGTTAGGAGCAGTGTTCCGGCAATAGAACCAGGTTTGATTCCAATCTTTAGGATGGCTATGATGTTTGGCGTGAGGGAAGTCCACTTCCTTCCTTTTCTGGATTGAAACGCCGCCAAGTTCTGTTTTAGGACCGTCCGAGAATTCTGTACGGCGGTTCAAATGAAAGAAATCTCGAAATAACTCCACGGTTGGTTCTTCTTGAAGATAGACTTCACAGAATACTTGAAAGTTGCATATATTGGACACAGAGTTCGGACCAATATCTTGGGGATGGAGTAGGAAGCTTGCGAGGACATACCGGAAATTTTTTGATCCGGGCGGGCTGAATCCCCGGTCTAGGTGTTGCATAAAAACAATCACCTCTCCTTCTTGAGGTTCAGGTGGACATTCTGATTCGGAACTCGCTGGAGAACATTTTTGAGGCTAAAACGCCATTGGTGACGTAGCCGTTGAGTTGTGTTTCCGTGATCCGGACGGAACCCAATTGCAAGCAGCAAATTGTTTCGCCATTCCTAAGGGGAGCTGAAAGAAAATCAAACAGTGCCGCTTTTACCGCTTCACGGTTTGTAAGTGAAAAATTCAGTGTTAAACCGGTGAAAATACAATGCAAGGTCCAGTTGGTGGTTTAAGAGAGGGATAATGACATATGGCGGATTGGCCATCAAGGATTAAACCGCCCATAGGCAGAAAGGCCGAGATTCAAAATTTCTGCTAAGTGTTGATGTAAACAGGTTTTACACAATGTTCAAATCTATTTGGATCTACCGCACATCTATAAAGCAGTTTTTACTGCGTTCTTTAAAAGGCGTTCAAGTAGAACAGAGAAGGATGCATACTTTACAAGAAGAAAAGGAAGGGCTGCTAGTATTAAAAACAGATGCGGAATGACTACCGCAGGAGATCTATACCGTTTTTGGATCAAAACTACCTCGGCAGAAGGAAGGATGACGAGGAAAAATGCAGAACTGTGAGGATGAGCTTGCAAAAACCTAATGCAGATCTAAGGACGAAGAACAGAAGAAGTTTACCGCAGCAGACATTACAGCGGAGGGCGATGAGCCTCTGATCTAACTCAGGTTGATGCAGCGGCCTTGGTTGGTGCAGTTCTCGAAGGTCGCGGACGGCAGCGGAGCTTCAGAGCTGAGGGCGTCGCGAGGAAGAAGAAGATGCAGAAGAGGAAGAGAAAAAGGAGCCATCGGGCTTTATTTATAAGGGAAAGAGTAAATGGCAGGCGCGAGAATCAAGGCGTCCGAAGCGGCCGAGTGGGCGCTACCGTCACCGATTTTCGAGATAATCATTAATGAGAAGGGAATCTTTTTAATCCTTTTATGCAGAGATGATGTCATGACGGACCGTTGCGATGCTCCGAAGATGACGTCACGGCGGTTTACAAAAATTCACAGGAGAAGTCAATATGGCGGTTTACGAAAATACAAGAGGATGTTTACAAGATATTTTTAGTGTTGAAGATTGACATGAATAAATTCAAATCAATCCGGGGCCTAATGTTGAGGATATAGCTACTAAGTATAAACCGGCCAGGAGGGCCCGGTTCACCTTAGACTGTGCTGAAGCCCATGAAGGTCTTGAAGATGGCGTTCAACTAGTAAAGCTTGGAAGCCCACGGCCCAAAGGCGGATTAGGGCCCGTAGTGGTAAACCGCCATGATTATGTAAACTTGTAATATAAGTTAGAAAGGAGAGAGACCGAGTCGGACACTTTGTATAGGTCGGCTCGGGACTCAGAGACCGGTCAAGGCGTCAACTTTGTGTATATAAAGGGACGACCGGCGGGGGTTCAAGACAGACAACAACAACTCGAGGCCTAGGCGAAGCTTATTTGCTCCCTAGTCATCGAAACCACATCAATCCCATCACAACTAGACGTAGGCTTTTACCTTCCTCGAAGGGGCCGAACTAGTATAACTCTCGTGCCTTTGCGTCCGCTTTAACCCCTTCAAGTTAACCCGTAGCGATGGCTCCCCGACTAAGTCCTTTCACGAGGACATCTGCCGTGACATAACCATGACAGGTATGGTCTCACTAAAAAGGAATATTTGAATAAGCTCAGAAGAGAAGAGAGGTAAAAGATTCTTTTGAAAAGAAAGTTGTAGAGAAAAATCTTTCCTATGGGCTTGCCAGCTTCTAGGGTCACGTCCTACAGTCAACATGTGCTCTGATACCATCTTGTAGCGAATTCGACCCGAATGGATCAAGTCTCTGCGTGCTTAAGTGTCATCCCCGGACTGGTATGTCGACACACACAAGACTCGAGGATTTATAACAGAGGTAAATCACATGTATAAAGTAACGTAAATACTATTACCTCAACCAAAATAGCGGAAGTAACAAGGTTGTGGATTCCCATCAACACCAACGGCAAAGTTGAGTGTAGAAATCGTAACCCTAACGTATCACTTACTCGTCGTAAGATCCTGCAACATGAGACATTGCGGCCACAAAGAGTCAGTACATTGAATGTACTGGCAAATTCACACCATAGAGCAATGATGAATAATGGCTATCTCTACATGCATATTTGGTTGGTGGAGGCTCTATGGTTACAATGTTTTTGTGAAAAGCCAATTTTTCCATACTGCAAAGGAATAAATTTATTTAACTATCATGGTGGTGGTTAAACATTGAGAATGGTTGACAGCATTCTCAATCCCAATTAATCATCATCATTAAAACCCAACAATATTAATTTAAAGTAACATGATGAGATTCACATGATATCCAAGTACTAGATACTCAAAACGTCCATAACCGGGGACACGACTAACCATGATTAGTTTATACACTCTGCAGAGGTTTGCGCACTTTTCCCCACAAGACTCGATCGCCTCCGTTGGATTTCTCGCACTACTTGATGTTTGAGAAACGGATGACCGAGACATAGTCTTTCAGAAGCGCTAGCACCTTACGATGGATAGACCGGTACACCTACTTTCCTCTACATCTGCTAGTCTACCCTGTAAGAGTTCGCACGACTTAATCAAGTATGCCAGAGCCCATAATGGCTTGTGGCTGCACACGGATGTATCTAGCATGAATAATCTCATGATCCCTTTAAGCCTGGGTGGCGGTCCAAAAAGAAAACAGGCAATCCTGGTCTACCCAGGTGCCTAGACAGGCAATCCTGGAATAACCAGGTACCTCAATCCACCCAGATGTGTATTAATGTTGCCACCTTAAATAAACCATTAATTATCAATCTCACATCTGTCATGGATATTCACTCAAACCCAATCCACGTCTACGAGCATAGCATGGCATTATAAGCATATCGTTGAAGTAACTCCCAAGGGTTTGGTAATAAACAGGGCAATAGGTTCCTACCTCATCAACTACTTCCCAATACCCACATGTTATCAATCCTACTCATGCAATGTTTGAGGGTTGAAACTAATGCATAAAACTGGGTATGAAAAGGGATATGATCAAAGTGTGAACTTGCCTGCAATGTTGATGAAGATGATTCGCACTCAAAACTCTTGATAGGTCTACTCGTCACACTCCGGTCAATCTATCGTAAGCAAGCAATAGTAACCACACATAAGCAATCACTCAAAAGATCGGGAAGAACGAAGAAGACAGTTCGGAAAACATCAAAACCAAGCAAATAACTCTTGCAACATAAAACAATTTCTAACAGTACCAAAACTATATGAATTTGGCCTTATCAGAAAGTTTAGGTCAAGAGCTTCGATTTGCAAAAAGAATCAACTAAATCGGAGTTACGAAACTCAAGTTATGATCAAACGAAGTTCAAATTCAAATCTGATCTAATTCAAATTTTAATCTTTCAAAAACATGTTTGAGTTCGACTACTGGATAGAGGGGATCATAACGAAGAAGTGGGCGTTGGTTTCGTTGGATTTGGATAAACGGTGTAAAAGTTGTGACCGTTTAAAGAACAGGGACTAAACTATAAAGTAAAACAACTACATCTAGGTCCCTGGTAGAAAAATAAAAATAAAAAGAAAAACTATACCGAACGAACGTTTGCTAACTAACGAAAACCGTTCGCTCCAGCGCCTAACTAGCGAACGTCCACTAACTAACTTAACTAAATAATAAAACCGTTCTACTAATATAAAACCGATCAAATATAAGAAAACCGGGTGGTTTTATTGATTTTACCGGCTCGGGTGAATAAACCGACAACGGCGGCGGTTCCCGGCGAAGTGCGGCGGCGAGGGCGGCGGCGAGGCGGCTCTAGATGGGGAGGCGACTCCGGTGGTCGTCAGCGGCGGCGGAGTAGACGGGGAGGGGCGGCGCGGAGTGCGGCGTCCAACGGTGGTGGAGGCGGCGGCCGAATGCGGTGGTGGCGCGCGGTGCGAGGCGGCGAATCTTGCCGGCGAGGCGAGATCCAGCGGCGGTGCGGGCGGCGCGAAGCGAAGAGGAGAGGGGGGGTCCTGGGGCGGCCTTTTAAAGGGCAGAGGAGGGGTGGCGACTGGCGTGGGCGAGGGGCAAGGAGGAGGCCGGGGCGGACACGACGGCGGCCGGCGTGCTCGGGCGGGACTCCGCCCGGGGTCGGTGGCGATGACGCGCTGGGCTGGGCCTTGGCCTGGCAGGAGCTGGGCCGGCCCAGTCGGCGGGAAGGTTTTTTTTAACATATTCAGACAAACAAAAATAATAAAACCAAATAAATAGATATATTATATAAGCATATAATATATCAAAATTTTCAGAAAAAAGATTTTCTACAACATGGACACGTTTATAATGCCAAATAAAATCCACACAATTTCAGATAATTCAAAGAGTGCTACTGGTCTAATAAAATCTAATAAAAACCATTTTTTAAAATACCAAAATTAATTCAAATTTATTTTTCTCCAATTTTCTATTGTAGGGAATCATGTTACCCTATTTTCCATATATTTTATTTTTGGAGAAAAATAATTTGAATAAAACTCAAATAACTCCAAATTAAAAATAATTTCCAAAAGGACTTTGAAGATCCTTTGAAACTCCCAACTCATATTTCATATGTTTTGAAGAAGTCATTTTATCTTCGCTCGTGAAAATCATTGAGTTGCATAAAGTTTCAGAATTGGAAATACTTTCAGATGAAATTCAAATATTTTCAACACCCTTGTCATTTAAATAAATGGAAGAAGTCATGTCATCTTCTCTCCAGGGTTTTGTGGTGAAAAGAATTTGAATTCACGGAGATCACGAATGCAAAATGAAAGTTTGGGAAAGTCCTTTTATTCCCTCTCATTTAACTTTCAAAAAGTTTCGAATTCACTCACTTTCAGTCAATCAATCACACAACAATCAAACAAACAATCAAATCTATCTATTTAATATAACATTCCAAAATTTAGAATTTTGGGATGTTACACTAAAGAGTTGATGTTGGACAAGGAAGACAACGTAATGGGTTATGTTTTCTTATATCTGAGATAAAGTATGTTGTCATGGATCATCCAACATGTTGAGCCCCTCATGCTAGACAAATTATCAGCACCAAGTAGAGATACTACTTGTGCTTCCAAAAACCCTTAAACCAGTTTTGCCATGAGAGTCCACCATATCTACCTATGGATTGAGTAAGATCCTTCAAGTAAGTTGTCATCGGTGCAAAGCAATAAAAAATTGCTCTCTAAATATGTATGATTGATTGGTGTGGAGGAAATAAGCTTTATACGATCTTGTGATGTGGAAGAAATAAAAGTGACGGACTGCATAACAAAGGTTCATATCACAAGGGGCAATATAAAGTGACGTTCTTTCGCATTAAGATTTTGTGCATCCAACCATAAAAGCGCATGGCAACCTCTGCGTCCCTCTGCGAAGGGCCTATCTTTTATATTATCTCCTACCTTATGCAAGAGTCCTGGTGATCTTCACCTTTCCTTTTTACACTTTATCCTTTGGCAAGCACAGTATGTTGGAAAGATCCTGATAGATATATCTAATTGTATATGGGGAACATGAGTTATTATTGTTGACATTACCCTTGAGGTAAAAGGTTGGGAGGCGAAACTATAAGCCCCTATCTTTCTCTGTGTCCGATTAAAACTCCGTAATCACAAGTATTGCGTGAGTGTTAGCAATTATGAAAGACTAAATGATAGTTGAGTATGTGGACTTGCTAGGAAGCTCTGACATAGACTCTTTCTGATGTTATGATAAATTGCAATTGCTTCAATGACTGAGATTATAGTTTGTTGGTTCTCAATAAAGTTTATGATTCGTACTTTTGCATTGTGAATAGATTATTACTTGAGCATAAGAAATCATATGACAATATCTATATATGTTGTTGTTATGAGAATAATCATGATGCCCTCATGTCCGTATTTTATTTTTTATCGACACCTCTACCTCTAAACATGGGGACATATTTATCGTTATCGGCTTTCGCTTGAGGACAAGCAAGGTCTAAGCTTGGGGGAGTTGATACGTCCATTTTGCATCATGCTTTTATGTCGATATTTATTGCATTATGGGCTGTTATTTTACGTTATGTTACAATACTTATGCCTATTCTCTCTTAATTTATAAGGTTTACATAAGGAGGGAGAATGCCATAAATTGGAATTGGGCTGGAAAAGGAGCAAATATTAGAGACCTATTTTGCACAACTCCAAAAGTCCTAAAACTCCACGAAAGTCATTTTTGGAAATAATAAAAATATCCAATGGAAGAAGTTCACCAGAGGGGACCCACACAGCCACGAGGGTGGGGCGCGCCCTACTCCCAGGCGCGCCCTACCTCGTGGGCCCCTGCTGGCTCTCCGATGGCCATCTTCTGCTATATGAGGTCTTCCGTCGAGGAAAAATCATAAGCAACCTTCGGGACGAGACTCCGCCGCCACGAGGCGGAACCTTCATGGAACCAATCTAGGGCTCCGGCAGAGCTGCTCTGCCGGGACACTTCCTCCGGAGGGGGCAATCATTGCCATCGTCATCACCAACGCCTCCTCTCATCGGGAGAGGGCAATCTCCATCAACATCTTCACCAACACCATCTCCTCTCAAAACCCTAGTTCATCTCTTGTATCCAATTCTTGTCTCCAAGTCCGGGATTGGTACTAGTAGGTTGCTAGTAGTGTTGATTACTCCTTGTAGTTGATGCTAGTTGGTTTATTTGGTGGAAGATCATATGTTCAGATCCTTTATGCATATTATTACCCCTCTGATTATGAACATGAATATGCTTTGTGAGTAGTTACGTTTGTTCACGAGGACATGGGAGAAGTCTTGCTATTAGTAGTAATGTGAATTTGGTATTCGTTCGATATTTTGATGAGATGTATGTTGTCTAGCCTCTAGTGGTGTTATGTGAACGTCGACTACATAACACTTCACCATTATTTGGGCCTAGAGGAAGGCATTGGGAAGTAATAAGTAGATGATGGGTTTCTAGAGTGATGAAGCTTAAACCCTAGTTTATGCGTTGTTTCGTAAGGGGCTGATTTGGATCCATATGTTTCATGCTATGGTTAGGTTTACCTTAATACTTTTGTTGTAGTTGCGGATGCTTGCAATAGAGGTTAATCATAAGTGGGATGCTTGTTCAAGTAAGAACAGCACCCAAGCACCGTCCACCCACATATCAAATTATCAAAGTACCGAACGCGAATCATATGAACGTGATGAAAACTAGCTTGACGATATTCCCATGTGTCCCTGGAGCGCTTTTCTCTATATAAGAGTTTGTCCAGGCTTGTCCTTTGCTACAAAAAGGATTGGGCCACCTTTCTGCACTTTATTTACTTTTGTTACTTGTTGCTCGTTACAAATTATCTTATCACAAAACTATCTGTTACCACTTGTTTCAAAGATTTGTAGAGAATACCTTGCTGAAAATTGCTTATCATTTCCTTCTGCTCCTCGTTGGGTTCGACACTCTTACTTATCGAAAGGACTACGATAGATTCCCTATACTTGTGGGTCATCAGTGGGTAGTTTATACTTATCCACAAATCCCCTTGATATATATGAATGCGATGCACCAATATCAAAAAGAATGACTGCAGTAAATGACTTAACCAAAAACTTACCTAATACTGCATCTAGCTGAGCTTCAACCTCCTCCACATTAACGTGGTTCATTTGTCCCCTGTTGAAAGGGTTGGGCTTCTTCCCAGAGCTTCCATTGTCGTTGCCATTCTTAGCCTCAGGACATTCATTGGCGTAATGTCCAGTCTTCTGGCACTTGTAGCAAGTAACGTGGCTTAGATCTTTCTTGGCGGGTGTTGCTAGTTTGGAACGGTTCTGTCTGTTGCTTCCTCCATTACCATTTCCGTTCTTGGAGCCACTATGGTTGTGCGAACTTCCTCCAGTGTGATTGTGACCTCCATGGTTATGCTGAAGGGGTCCTCCCGAGTTCGGGGTAAAACGGGGTCTCTGCTGAGCTCCAGAATTATACTTCCCTTGTCCATACTTCCTCTTGCGGTTGTCAATCTGCTGCTGCTTCCCTTAATCATGAGAGCTCTATCTACCAACTCCTGGTAGTTATTGAAATTTGCCACCATCAACTGCATGCTCAACTCATCATTCAGTCCTTCCAGAAACTTCTCCTGATTAGTTGCATCTGTAGCGACGTCATCTGGGGCATAACGTGCTAGTTTACTAAAATCATCCACATACTGGCCAACGGTGCGCCCTCCTTGGCGTAAGTTGCGAAACTCGCGCTTCTTCATGGCCATAGCTCCTGTTGATACATGGGCGGTGCGAAAAGCCTGCTGAAACTGGTCCCATGTAACGGTGTCGATGGGGTAAGTGGCTGTGAAATTCTCCCACCATGATGCTGCGGGTCCATCAAGCTGATGTGCGGCAAAACTCACTCTCTCCGCATTTGTGCATACTGCAGTGGTCAACTCCCTTTCAATCTTGTGGAGCCAATCATCTGCAACTATCGGCTCGGTGCTACTGGAGAACACCGGTGGATTCAGCCTTAGAAAACGAGCTAAGTGATCAACAGGTGGTGGTGGTGGTGGGTTGTTGTTGTTGTTCCCCTGATTACGATTACGGACTAGTATACGCATCAATGCATTCTCGCTTTGGATCAACTGAGTGAGCTCCGTGGGAAAGCAAATCCATTGTCGCGTCTCGGAGGCATCTGCTGGGCTTAGAAAAGATGAGAAAACAGAGTAGAATGGGGTCTAGGGGAAAACACTACCCATATGCACATGAGACAAACACAATCATATCACTCAATCAAGCAAGGGCATACAATCGGTCTAGAACTACCGTTACAAAAGTGCTCGGACTATACTATATACATGGTGGAATACTACTATTGATATGGTGGTCGACTAGAAAAATTGATCGGTCGAAGACTCCATGATATTTGCTCCAGCTTCATCAACAAAGTCATCATCGCTAGCGTCGGGGTCCGAGCCGGTGTCGTCGATGATGATGTAGTTCTCCGGGCAAGTGGAATCGTCGTCTTCTCCTCCTGGCGCGGGATCTCCCATGAATACTCCGATCTTCTTTATCAGGTCGTCATTCTTCTCCAATAGTGTTGCGATTTCCTCCTCATATCCATCGCGTGTAGACTTGAGTTCTTCCTCCAGCTCCGTGATCCTTGTCATCGCTACTACCTCTTGAGCATTGCCTTGGATTTCCCCGAAGAGGAGAGGATGATGCAGCAAAGTAGCGTAAGTATTTCCCTCAGTTTTTGAGAACCAAGGTATCAATCCAGTAGGAGGCCACGCACAAGTCTCTCGTACCTACACAAAACGATAGCTCCTCGCAACCAACGCGATTAGGGGTTGTCAATCCCTTCACGGTCACTTACGAGAGTGAGATCTGATAGAGATGATAAATAATATTTTTGGTATTTTTGGTATATAGATGCAAAGTGAAAAGTAAAAAGGCAAAGTAAAAACAAAACAAATATTAAAGTGATGGAGCTTGATATGATGAGAATAGACCCGGGGGCCATAGGTTTCACTAGTGGCTTCTCTCAAGAGCATAAGTATTCTACGGTGGGTAAACAAATTACTGTTGAGCAATTGACAGAATTGAGCATAGTTATGAGTATATCTAGGTATGATCACGTATATAGGCATCGCGTCCGAGACAAGTAGACCGAAACGATTCTGCATCTACTACTATTACTCCACTCATCGACCGCTATCCAGCATGCATCTAGAGTATTAAGTTAAAAACAGAGTAACGCCTTAAGCAAGATGACATGATGTAGAGGAATAAATTCATGCAATATGATAAATACCCCATCTTGTTATCCTCGATGGCAACAATACAATACGTGCCTTGCAACCCTTTACATCCTTTGGGTAAGGACACTGCAAGATTGAACCAAAAGCTAAACACTTCTCCCATTGCAAGAACTACCAATCTAGTTGGCCAAACCAAACGGATAATTCGAAGAGACTTGCAAAGATAACTCAATCATACATAAAAGAATTCAGAGAAGAATCAAATATAATTCATAGATAATCTGGATCATAAACCCACAATTCATCAATCTCAACAAACACACCGCAAAAAGAAGATTACATCGAATAGATCTCCACGAGAGAGGGGGAGAACATTGTATTGAGATCCAAAAAGAGAGAAGAAGCCATCTAGCTACTAGCTATGGACCCGAAGGTCTGAAGTAAACTACTCACACTTTAGCGGAGGGGCTATGGTGTTGATGTAGAAGCCCTCCGTGGTGGATGCCCCTCCGTGAGCTCGAACAGGCCCCAAGATGGGATCTCGTGGATACGAGGAAGTTGCGGCGGTGGAATTAGGTTTTTGGCTCCTGCTCGATCGTTTGGAGGCACGAGGTATATATAGGAGGAAGGAGTACGTCGGTGGAGCAACAGGGGCCCATGAGGTAGGGGCGCCCTAGGGCGCCCCACCCTCGTGACCGCCTCTTCGTTCCTTGGAGTAGGGTCCAAGTCCCACGGATCACGCTCGGTGAGAAAATCACGTTTCGAAGGTTTCATTCCGTTTGGACTCCGTTTGATATTCTGTTTCTTCGAAACACTTAAATAGGCAAAAAAACAGCAATTCTAGACTGGGCCTCCGGTTAATTGTAGCGACCCGACCTCAGACGGTCAAGCCTCTGTGTATCTGTGCCATCCCTGGATCAGTATGCTGGCACACACAGTACATCAATGTATATATCAAAGTGCAATCACATGTATAAATAACGAAAAACTGATATATACCTCATAATACTCAGCGGAAACAATCAAACGGGTGTGGAGTCCCATCAACGCCATCGGCAAAGTTGAGTGTAGACCGTAACCTGTATCGTAACTCTTACTCGTCAAGTAAATCCTGTAACATGATACGTTGCGATCAGGTAGGTCAAGACATTGAATGTACCGGCAAGATCACAACATGAATAAACAGATGGTAAAACTATACTATATGCAATTTGGCTTTGTGGCTCAGATTCTGAGTTTTGTTTGCGTAAAAGCTGATTTTATTTTCCCCACATCAAAGGAATAAATGAAGTCTGTACTATGGAGTTTTCTATCATGACATGGTTCCGCCAACCGATGTCTCATAGCCCAAAATCATCATATGTTGCCCACAATTAAGTTATCAATCCGGTGTTGAGAGTTCCGAGATAGATCCAAGTCCAGATGCTCAAATTGTCCGTGAATCGGGGACACGGCTAATCGATTAGGTTTTAACCCTCTGCAGAGGTTTGTACACTTTACCCGCAAGATTCGATCCCTCTTTTTACGTTCTCGCACTTCGTGGTGTTTGAGAACAAGACGATCAAACATGGTCTTCTCAGCAGTTCCTCGACCATTGTCGGTGCTCATCCAATCCTACCGTAGTTCTACATCCGCTAGCACCGTCCCAGCCAGAGTCACAACTAAGGTCAACCAAGCGAGCCCATAGTGACTTGCGGTTGCACAGGTAAGCTTCCGGGCATGAAGTATTCTTCCGTCTCTTTGAGTCTGGGTGAAGCTTTCCGCAAGATGTCATGGCGCTTCTCCATGCATCCCGGCCAACCACTGGTTTCTCCAGGTGCCGTCAACCGTCCCTTCACCTAGTAGTGTGTATTGAATTCTTGTCTCGAGTCTTGAAGTCTTGAGGCCTTGAAGATGCAGTCCTTGCAGGTTCCATCATGGAGTTGTCGTCATTGACGTAGAGTCCTCCTTCTTCACACCACTCTCGAACACTCATACCAAACAACGTCTACTAAATCGTAGAATTAAAAGAAATAGCGTCCCTGTCTTGTTAACAGTTTGATTGGTTCCTACCTCATGCATACGACTCAACTACAAGAATTCAATATCACTACCGGAGTGGTTGTTGCGAAGATAACACTAGATTCAATAAAACACATAGGTATGAAAAACATGGTTAAAGGGAACTTGCACGGCACGTTGATGAAGATAACAACACTCTCACAAAATTTGATAGAACTATTCGTCACTCTCCGAAGAAAATCTATACAAGTCAAACATAGCATTCACATAAGCAATCATTCTAGCAAGCAATACTAACACTCAAAATAACAATTAAAACAAAAAAAATCAATAATAAAACTCCAACAAAGTCCAAAGAAGCTCCAAATAAAACTAGAAAGAAAAACTACTAACGAAAATCTATGACTTTGCTACAAGCATCTAACATAGTTTTGCCCTAAGTAAAAAAAACTTAACAGCAATTAAAACACTAAACTAATAATTTAACAGAAAATAAAAAGTAAAACAACTAAGTTAACAGAAATTATTTTTTTCATAAAATTTTATTTGCAAAAAGAAACAAATAAAAACCTTTTATAAAACGCTAACTATGACCTATAGAAGGTTTCATACAAAACTAAGGAAAATAAATTTTTTAAAATAAAAATAAATTTTTCTCCTGTTTTCTAACAGAAACACAACTAATTTTGTCAAAAGTGACAAAAAGAAATAATTTAAAACTAATAAAAACAATAAAGAAAAAGCTAAAACAGAACTAATAATAAAACAGTACTGTTTTGCTAAACCCTAATTTAAATTAACCTAGAAATAAAATACTAAATATTACTGGATAAACAAAGGTCCTAGAGACCAGGAGCAAAAAGAATCGGTCAAAAATAATATTCCTAACTCAAAATAGCTCAAATCTAGTGATTTGAGAAAATTCATACAAACACAAATTTAAACTGCTCAAATGTGAAATAAAATTGAACTAACAGAAACTTCAGCAAATTTGTGACACATAGCAATTGGAATCACTCAAAAATACTAAAAACTCTAAAAGATATGAATTTTCTAAGATTGCTATTTTCTGAAAAAAAAATGAATTACGGGATTTCGTGGATCTCACCGGAGTAGTCGTCGGAGTTGGGGAAGAAGATCGGATCCGATGTTGCGGTTGCTCCTAGAGGAAAGGAGATCACGGGACGGTGGAGAGGAGATCATATAAACCTCGGGAGAGGTCGAGGCTGGGCGGCGCACTTGGCGGCGGCGGTGGTGCCGCTGCCAAGGGAGAGGAGAGGAGAGGAGAGGAGAGGTGTTGGTTTGATGTGTTGGAGGGGGGTGCTTGGGTATTTATATTGGGGAGGGGAGGGCTTTGCTTGGGGTAGGGGACAAGAAATAGACTAGGATTAGGAAACAAAGAGGGAAAAGATCTAGAAACAAATCGGAATAAACGGAATAACGAACATGGATCAAATCCTACTAGGATTTGTAAAAGAATAGGAAACCTGGGCTCCTGGCCCCTAGGTGTGTAATGCGATGGCCTTGGCCTTGGCCTTGGCCGGTGGTTGAGTCGGCTTGGGCCTTTGGCCCAAGGCGCTTCATATATATTTTTTTTAACAAAATTTCACAGAACTAAAACAAAAACAAAATAATTAAAAAATTTATATAGGCATATAATATATCAAAATTTGCAGAAAAATATTTCCTACAAGATGAACATTATTTTAATGTCAAATAAAATCCACACAATTTTTAATAATTCACACAGTGCTACTGGTCCAATAAAAATCATTTTTAAAATACCAAAATGACTTCAAATTAATTTCTCTCCAATTTTCTGATGTAGGGATTCATGTTACCCTATTTTCCATATATTTTGTTTTTGGAGAAAAATAATTTGAATAAAACTCAAATAACTCCAAATTGGAAATAAATTCAAAAGAACATTGAATTTAATTCTTTTAAAACTCCCAACTCATATTTCATATGTTTTGAAGAAGTCATTTTATCTTCGCCGTGAAAATCATTGAGTTGCATAAAGTTTCAGAATTGGAAAATATTTTCAACACCCTTGTCATTTAAATAAATGGAAGAAGTCATGTCATCTTCTCTCCGTGGTTTTGTGATGAAAGGAATTTGAATTCCGGAGATCATAAAAGAAAAATGAAAGTTTGGGAAAGTCCTTTAATTCCCTCTCATTTAACCTTCAAAAGTTTGAATTTCACTCAATTTCACTCAATCATTCAGACAACAATCAAACAAACAATCAAAACTATTTATTTAATATAACATTCCAAAATTTAGAATTTTGGGATGTTACAAATCTATCAAGATTTTAAAATGAATCTCGCCCCCGAGATTCAAGAGGCTAGCAAGAAATAGGTTAGGGTTTGGGGTCTTCTCAAAATCCATCGATCGTCTCTCCGGGTCTCGGTGCTACCACCCTTAGAAGCATTGTTACGGTTCCATCAAAACTCAGATACTCCATCCTTATTGCTAATAAAGTGTCGGTCTTCTCAGATATTAAGGATAATTCCTTCTCCGGCTCTTCGGTAGTGGCATAACCTTTTCCTCAATTCTTTTGTCTTTTACTCTTGGTAAGGTTATTCCGAGATTGGGTCTTCATAGTCGACGGTCCGGCGCCAATTCTAAACAAATATCGGTACCTCATGGTGGTCAACGATTTATGGTTTCCGCAGAAAACGGGTCCGGGTTGAACCTCACCGTATAACCTACGGTTGGCAACAACCGCCGTGTACAAGGGAAAAAATACCTATACCTTTCTAAGGTTTAAACAAGGTTTTGATCGTCGTCTCTCTACTATAGGTAAGTCACTCAGATTTTACCATCCCATATAGCAAAGCTTAATAATAAGAGTAAGTCGGTATGGTGATCAATCCATCCCGCACCCAAATCATTACCTTGTACATGGTTTTGCGAATCTCGCATTCTAACACTCGGTCATCCTCACAAGCATTGCAGAATTTCTCTTGTCGATTTAAACCAAGTTCGGAAAATCCATTCATTCTGCAGCCAAACAAACATCTATCGCTCCTTAACAACTCTCAGGTTTTGCGAACTCCTATAGAATCGCCGGTTGATCAAATCGTAGTCTATTCCCAAAATTCATCCAAAGGGTACTTGACCCTTTATTAATTCTCGGCCTGTGGGTTATGAGCCCACTTCAACACTTGTACCAATTTCACTCATCCTTGGAGTTACAATTGCTCCATTTTCCAACATTACACCACTTTAAATCCAATAACATCTCATTTCTTAATACCATCATATCAAAGATAAAACTTCAACTCATTTTTTCCAAACTCCAACCTGTGGGACACATTTCCATTTCCATTGGTCTATTGTTCTTCATAGGGTACATTCACCCTTAAAATGAAATTCACAAATCCATCCATAGACCATATTTCTCATATCCTAAAAATGGTCAAAATCTTTGTTCACAGTAACAACTCATACAATTAAACATATGAAAACACGTCACCTTAACTTTATTGATTTCATGAATCCATTACAAACTCGAGCACCCATTACATAACTCAACTCATTGAACTCATGAAAATGAAATCGCTTTCTACTACTCTTGTTTCCAATATTAAAATTCCAACTACTCAACTCCAGCTTTCATCTTGTTGTGACATCTAGTAGCATAATGTCCTGCTTCCTTGCAGTAAAACAAATGACTTCCGACATGTCTCGGGGCTTCTTTGTGATTATGTAGGCTCCTTGGATTCTTGGCTTCTTTTACGGACATTTACTAGCGTAATGACCTAAATCCTTGCACTGTAACAAGTGATATGACTCAGGTCCTTCTCTGCGAAAATTGTGTTGTTCTGGGGTTGCCTTCTTTTCTCTTCTGGATTTCTCTGTAATGATCAGAGCTTCTATTTCCCGAGGGTCAAACTTCACTTCGCTGTCGGAAATATCCCAGATACTCATTTCTTTCCTTGGTGCAATCTGCGAAAAATGTCCTTCTTCTCCACATGAATAGCAGGCATTGGAGTAAAATCTGTTGAGGCCTTCTCCATCAGGATCTTCAACACATTCCTTCATCATGTGTTCTTTCATAACTTCTCGGAGGGCTTCTTTCATTCCTTCTTCCTGCTCCTGAATAGTTTGTTGCACCATGGGGTAAATGTGACACCTGGGTCGGGTAGTGGGTGGTTCCTTCACACAAGAAACAAGTCACCCGACTAGTTGGGCATTCCTCACTGGTGTTTCTCCTCACAATGAGGGCATCCATCCTTGTGTTCCTCCTGGTGTGTCCTATTTCTCCGCAAATCTTGCAGCACAAGGTTTATTTCTTGGTGTATCATGGTGCTTCCGGTAAGACGGGACCTCAAGAGAGTCTTCTTGAATTCTTCCCAAGTCTTTGCTCCATTCCATCCCTGTATAGTTTGATGCATCTGCCACCATGTTGCAGCACTTCCTTCAAAGTAATCAAGAGCGTCACGATACTTCATTCTTCCTTGAAACCAAATTGCTCAAGTGATTCTCCATGTTCCGAATCCATAGCTCTCGCCTCCTGAAGTCTTGATCCAGAAGAATATCAGTCCAACTTCATTCATCATCTATGGGGTCCAAAAGTTTTGGGATGAGATATGAGAGAGGTGGGGAGGGATACACACAATACAAACGATAGTTTTTGAAGAAACAAGTTTTACTTTGTGGCTGTCGGAAAACATCAAACAAATGATAGCTCACAAATCGTCGCATCTAACGTAGGTGTATAACAGGGTTTGGTCTCTAAAGGTCAAATAATTCTTCAGGAACTTCAAATTCTTCAAGTCTTGAGTCTCCAATTGTTGCAGCTGCAATTCTTCCAACGCATGGTGAAATCCTCTTTACTACTGAAATGGCCATCGGTTGTCCGATATCTTTAATTCTTGGAGCGACTTCAGTTGATCTTCCGTGGTGGTCAAAAGGAAAGGTGTATATTCTAACTATTTGAGGTGAGAGTGTCTATTTGATAAAATCAGAAAAGATGAGGAGTAAGAGTCTTTTTGAAAATAAAGTTTTTGAGATATCCTGTCCAAGGGGCTTTCCGATTTCTAGGGTCACGTCCTACAGTCAACATGTGCTCTGATACCATATCTCAGAGCGACCCGACCTCAGACGGTCAAGCCTTCCGTATCTGTGCCATCCTCGGATCAGTATGTCGGCACACACAAAGACATCAATGTATATATCAAAGTGCAATCACATGTATAAATAACATAAAAATGATATATACCTCATAATACTCAATGGAAACAATCAAACAGTGTGGAGTCCCATCAACGCCATCGGCAGGTTGAGTGTAGACCGTAACCTCAGTATCGTAACTCTTACTCGTCGAAGAAAATCCTGCAACATGATACGTTGCAGCCGTGTAGGTCAGTACATTGAATGTACCGCAAGATCACAACATGAATAAACAGATGGTAAAACTATACTATATGCAATTTGGCTTTGTGGCTCAGATCTGAGTTTTGTTTATGCGTAAAAGCTGATTTTATTTTCCCTACATCAAAGGAATAAATGAAGTCTGTACTATGGAGTTTTCTATCATGACATGGTTCCGCCAACCGATGTCTCATAGCCCAAAATCATCATATGTTGCCCACAATTAAGTTATCAATCCGGTGTTGAGAGTTCCGAGATAGATCCAAGTCCAGATGCTCAAATTGTCCGTAGAATCGGGACACGGCTAATCGATTAGGTTTTAACCCTCTGCAGAGGTTTCTACACTTTACCCGCAAGATTCGATCCTCTTTTACGTTCTCGCACTTCGTGGTGTTTGAGAACAAGACGATCAAACATGGTCTTCCGAAGAGTTCCTCGACCACCGTCCGTGCTCATCCAATCCTACCGTAGTTCTACATCCGCTAGCACCGGCCCCACCAGAGTCACAACTAAGGTCAACCAAGCCAGAGCCCATAGTGACTTGCGGTTGCACAGGTAAGCTTCCGGGCATGAAGTATTCTTCCGTCTCTTTGAGTTTGGGTGAAGCTTTCCGTAAGATGTCATGGCGCTTCTCCATGCATCCCGGCCAACCACTGGTTTCTCCAGGGTGCCCGTCCAACCGTCCTTCACCCAAGAGTGTGTATTGAATTCTTGTCTCGAGTCTTGAAGTCTTGAGGCCTTGAAGATGCAGTCCTTGCAGGTTCCATCATGGAGTTGTCGTCATTGACGAGAGTCCTCCTTCTTCACACCACTCGAACACTCATACCAAACCCCGTCTACTATAGCGTAGCATTAAAAAAAATAGCGTCCCGGGCTTGGTAACAGGGTGATGGGTCACTACCTCATTCAAACTACTCAACTACAAGAAATCAATATCACTACCGGAGCGGTTGTTGATAAGATAACACTAGATGCAATAAAACACATAGGTATGAAAAACATGGTCAAAGTGAACTTGCTCGCACGTTGATGAAGATAACAACACTCTCACAAAATTTGATAGAACTATTCGTCACTCTCCAAGAAAATCTATACAAGTCAAACATAGCATTCACATAAGCAATCATTCTAGCAAGCAATACTAACACTCAAAATAACAATTAAAACAAAAAAACTCAATAATAAAACTCCAACAAAGTCCAAAGAAGCTTCAAATAAAACTAGAAAGAAAAACTACTAACGAAAATCTATGACTTTGCTACAAGCATCTAACATAGTTTTGCCCTAAGTAAAAAAACTTAACAGCAATTAAAACACTAAACTAATAATTTAACAGAAAATAAAAACTAAAACAACTAAGTTAACAGAAAGTATTTTTTTCATAAAATTTTATTTGCAAAAAAAAACAAATAAAAAGCTTTTATAAAACTCTAACTATGACCTATAGAAGGTTTCATACAAAACTAAGGAAAATAAATTTTTAAAATAAAAATAAATTTTTCTCCTGTTTTCTAACAGAAACACAACTAATTTTGTCAAAAGTGACAAAAAGAAATAATTTAAAACTAATAAAACAATAAAGAAAAAGCTAAAACAGAACTAATAATAAAACAGTAGTGTTTTGCTAAAAACCTAATTTAAATTAACCTAGAAATAAAATACTAAATACTACTGGATAAACAAAGGTCCTAGAGACCAGGAGCAAAAAGAATCGGTCAAAAATAATATTCCTAACTCAAAATAGCTCAAATCTAGTGATTTGAGAAAATTCATACAAACACAAATTTAAACTGATCAAATGTGAAATAAAATTGAACTAACAGAAACTTCAGCAAATTTGTGACACATAGCAATTGGAATCACTCAAAAATACTAAAAACTCTAAAAGATATGAATTTTCTAAGATTGCTATTTTCTGAAGAAAAAAATGAATTACGGGATTTCGTGGATCTCACCGGAGTAGTCGTCGGAGTTGGGGAAGAAGATCGGATCCGATGTTGCGGTTGCTCCTAGAGGAAAGGAGATCACGGTACGGTGGAGAGGAGATTATATAAACCTCAGGAGAGGTCGAGGCGTGGCGGCACTTGGCGGCGGCGGTGGTGTTGCACTGCTGCTGCTGCGGAGAGGAGAGGTGTTGGTTTGATGTGTTGGAGGGGGGATGCTTGGGTATTTATATTGGGGAGGGGAGGGCTTTGCTTTGGGTAGGGGACAAGAAATAGACTAGGATTAGGAAACAAAGAGGGAAAAGATCTAGAAACAAATCGGAATAAATGAATAACGAACGGGATCAAATCCTACTAGGATTTGTAAAGAATAGGAAACCTGGGCTCCTGGCCCCCTAGGTGTGTGCGTGCGATGGCCTTGGCCTTGGCCTTGGCCGGTGGTTGGTCGTGACTTGGGCCTTTGGCCCAAGGCGCCTATATATTTTTTTTTAACAAAATTTCACAGAACTAAAACAAAAACAAAATAATTAAAACTTTTATATAGGCATATAATATATCAAAATTTGTAGAAAAATATTTCCTACAAGATGAACATTATTTTAATGTCAAATAAAATCCACACAAATTTTAATAATTCACACAGTGCTACTGGTCCAATAAAAATCATTTTTAAAATACCAAAATGACTTCAAATTAATTTCTCTCCAATTTTCTCGATGTAGGGATTCATGTTACCCTATTTTCCATATATTTTGTTTTTGGAGAAAAATAATTTGAATAAAACTCAAATAACTCCAAATTGGAAATAAATTCAAAAGAACATTGAATTTAATTCTTTTAAAACTCCCAACTCATATTTCATATGTTTTGAAGAAGTCATTTTATCTTCGCTCGTGAAAATCATTGAGTTGCATAAAGTTTCAGAATTGGAAAATATTTTCAACACCCTTGTCATTTAAATAAATGGAAGAAGTCATGTCATCTTCTCTCCAGTGGTTTTGTGATGAAAGGAATTTGAATTGGAGATCATAAAAGAAAAATGAAAGTTTGGGAAAGTCCTTTAATTCCCTCTCATTTAACCTTCAAAAAGTTTCGAATTTCACTCAATTTCACTCAATCATTCAGACAACAATCAAACAAACAATCAAAACTATTTATTTAATATAACATTCCAAAATTTAGAATTTTGGGATGTTACATTAATAGGTTAGTCCCAAAAATAATATAAAAGTGGAAAATAAAGCCCAATATAGTCCAAAACAGTAGATAAAGTAGCATGGAGCAATCAAAAATTATAGATACGTTGGAGACGTATCAGGCATCCCTAAGCTTAATTCCTGCTCGTCCTCGAGTAGGTAAATGATAAAAAGAATTTTTGATGCGGAGTGATACTTTGGCATAATTTCAATGTAAATCTTCTTAATTGTGGTATGAATATTCAGATCCGAAAGATTCAAGACAAAAGTTCATATTGACATAAAAATAATAATACTTCAAGCATACTAATCAAAGTAATCATGTCTTCTCAAAATAGCATGGCAAAAGAAAGTTCATCCCTACAAAATCATATAGTTAGGCTATGCTTCATTTTCGTCACAAAAATGTTCCCAACTTCTATACCCACGATGACAAGCCAAGCAATTGTTTCATACTTAAATAATCTCAAACTTTTTCAACCTTCACGCAATACATGAGCGTGAGCCATGGATATAGCACTATGGGTGGAATAGAATATGATGATGGGGATTGTGTGGAGAAGACAAAAAAGAGAAAGTATCACATTGACGAGGATAATCAACGGGCTATGGAGATGCCCATCAATTGATGTCAACATGAGGAGTAGGGATTGCCATGCAACAGATGCACTAGAGCTATGAATGCTCAACAAAAGAAAAACTAGTGGGTGTGCATCCAACTCGCTTGCTCATGAAGACCTAGGGCATTTGAGGACGCCCATCGTAGGAATATACAAGCCAAGTTCTATAATGAAAAATTCCCACTAGTATGAAAAAGATAACTTATGAGACTCACTATATGAAAAACATGGTGCTACTTTGAAGCCAAAATATGAGACTCACTACATGAAGAACAAGGTGCTACTTTGAAGCACAAAATATGAGACTCACTACATGAAGAACAAGGTGCTACTTGGAAGCACAAGTGTGGAACGAGGATAGTAACATTTCCCTTTTTATTTATTTTCTTTTTTTTGGGCCTTTCTTTTTTTTCTTTTTGGCCTTTCTCTTTTTTTTGGGCAATGCTCTAATAATGATGATCATCACACTTCTATTGATTACAACATAAGGATTACAACTCGAAACTAGAACAAGATATGACTCTATATGAATGCCTCTGGCGGTGTGTATCAGGGATGGTGCAATGAATCAAGAGTGACATGTATGAAAATAATGCATGGTGGCTTTGCCACAAATACGATGTCAACTACATGATCATGCAATGGCAATATGACAAAAGTAAAGTATGTCATGATGATGATGATGATGAACGGAACGGTGGAAAGTTGCATGGCAATATATCTCAGAATGGCTATGGAAATGCCATAATAGGTAGGTATGGTGGCTATTTTGAGGAAGATATAAGGAGGTTTATGTGTGAAAGAGCGTATCATATCGACGGGGTTTGGATGCACCGGCGAAGTTCGCACCAACTCTCAATGTGAGAAAGGGCAATGCACGGTACCAAAGAGGCTAGCAATGATGGAAAGGTAAAAGTGTGTATAATCCATGGACTCAACATTAGTCAAAAGAACTCATATACTTATTGCAAAAAATTTGAAGTCATCAAAAATCAAGTACTACGTGCATGCTCCTAGGGGGATAGATTGGTAGGAAAAGACCATCGCCGTCCCCGACCGCCACTCATAAGGACGCACAAGCTGTACACTTCATGTTTCAAATTTGTTACACAACTTTAACCATACATGCATGCTACGGGACTTGCAAACTTCAACACAAGCATTTCTCAAATTCACAACTACTCAACTAGCACGACTTTGATATTATCACCTCCATATCTCAAAACAATTATCAAGCATCAAACTTTTCTTAGTATTCAACGCACTCAAAAGAAAGTTTCACATATCTTGAATACCAAGTATATTAATATTAAGCAAATTACCATGCTATTAACGACTCTCAAAATAATCTAAGTGAAGCATGAGAGATCAATAGTTTCTTTAAAACAAATCCACCACTGCGTTTCTAAAAGATCTAAGTGAAGCACTATGAGCAAAACTATCAAGCTCAAAAGATATAAGTGAAGCACATAGAGTATTCTAGCAAATTCCAATTTATGTATGGCTCTCTCAAAGGTGTGTACAGCAAGGATGATTGTGGTAAACTAACAAGCAAAGACGCAAATAATACAAGACGCTCCAAGAAAAACACATATCATGTTGGTGAATAAAAATATAGCTCCAAGTAAATTACCGATGGAAGTAGACGAAAGAGGGGATGCCTTCCGGGCATCCCCAAGCTTTGACTTTTTGGTGTCCTTGGATTATCTTGGGGGTGCCATGGGCATCCCCAAGCATAGGCTCTTGCCACTCCTTGTTCCATAATCCATCAAAAGAATTTACCCAAAACTTAAAAACTTCACAACACAAAACTCAATAGAAATCTCGTGAGCTCCGTCAGAGAAAGAAAACAAAAGACTACTTTAAGGTACTGTGATGAACTCATTCTTTATTTATATTGGTGTTAAACCTACTGTACTCCAACTTCTCTATGGAATATAAACTATTTTACTAGCCATAGATTCATCAAAATAAGCAAACAACACACGCAAAACAGAATCTGTCAAAAACAGAACAGTCTGTAGTAATCTGTAACTAACGCAAACTTCTGGAACTCCAAAAAATCTACCAAAATTAGAAGACCTATAAAATTTGTTTATTGATCATCAGCAATTGGAATCAGTATTTTATCACGTTCTGGTGATTTTTAATAATTCGGGCACTGAGCGCAAAGTTTCTGGAAATTACAGCAAGATCAAATAACTATCATCCAAGAAGATCCAATAGGTATAGCTTGGCACAAACACTAATTAAAACATAAAACCACATCTAAACAGAGGCTAGATGGATTATTTATTCCTAAACAGAAACAAAAGCAAAAAACTAAAAATAAAATTGGGTTGCCTCCCAACAAGCGCTATCGTTTAACGCCCCTAGCTAGGCATAAAAGCAAGGATAGATCTAGGTATTGCCATCTTTGGTTTTAAGTTTTTTAGCGGAGTCATACTCGAATCCGGGAGGTTCTTTCCTCTTCCCTTCATACTCGGAAATTTTTAAATCTAAAGAATCCAACCGCTTATTACAAAGAGTAATCAACATATTCATGCGGTGAAGATTTCCACTAACACTTTTAAGAGGCTCAATAGGCCTTTGTAAAATTTTTGTTACTTCGCAAATCTTTCCAAACACTTGGGTTTCTTCTTGGTTAGGATGAGATCCTCCCTTTTGGGTGTCACATCCCTAATTCTGGTATGACCTAGACTAGATAGTCATGTGTGCATCATGTTTAAATTCCAATTAAATTTGAAATGGGGATTGATCCAAACCCTAGCACCAAATGAATTCAAATAGGATCAAGTAAAATCATTTTCAATGAATCCAAAATGTCCTTTGGAAAAGTTCATGATTTTTGATAAAGGTGAAAACCTCTGGCAAAATGATGCAGATATTTCTAGGCCATTTCTGGACTCTTGAATTAAATCGTTATGTATTTGAATTTGGGCATTTAATTGCTATAACAATTATAAATGCTCAAATAATTCTGAAACTAAATGTGGGTTGTTGGAAATAATTCAACAGGTCCTCACAAGTTATTTCAGGATTTTTAGATGTGGTTTAGTATTTTTACTAAATCAAAGAAAACAAAGAGAAAATAGAAAACAGAAACTAAACTAGGAAAAACAGAGAGAGAGAAGAATTTTACTTGGCGCTTACCTGTCCAGCCTGGTGGCCCAGCAGAATCGGCCCAGCCCACCAGGGGCGCCTTGGTCTTCTTCCACCTCTGCCAGTAGGCAGAGGCATGTCGACACACGCGCGATCGCCGTGGCCTCCTCCCTGCCTGCCTCACGCCCTCGAGGCCCTTCCAGCGCCACGGAGACGGCCACGCACCCCCCAGGCCCTCTCACTCTCTCCCCGAGCTCCTCTCCTCCTCTCCGCTCCCTCTCCCGAACACGCCCGAGCGCCGCTGTCGCCGCCGCTCAGCGTTGCCATGCCCACCGCCTCCCCCTTGCTTCCCCAACCAGTCCAGGAGCTCCGCCGCGTCGTCCTCGACCTCCTCGCTGAGCTACGCAACACCAAACGCTCCGGAGCTTCGCTTAACGCCGCTTGCCTCCGTCCTCGGTGCCGGAGATCCTCGCCGATGTTTCAGCCGGACCCGTGTCTCCCTTGCCTCTCCAGCAGCACCAGAAGAACCGCGGGGAGCCTCTGCACCGTTTCCCCATACCCCCGTCGCCTAATTCACCCTCCAGCCGCCGTTCCACCGAAGCCGTGAGCTCCTCGCCGCCGACGATGGTGCAGACGAGGCCATGTGCACTGCAGCCCGTATCCGAGCACACCAGCGTGCTCGATGCGCCTCCACGAACCTGCAGCCACCAATAGCTTTCCCTCCCATGCCCTCTAGCACCGTACTCGACCGCTCCCGAACGCCGGCCGCCACCACGAGCTCGACTCCGGCGAGCTCGTTCCACCCCAACCCCTCCCACTTGGCTCTCTGGATGCGCAAGAGCGCGGGCTCCCTCCTGGTGCCCTTAGCGCGACCAGCCGCGGCTTGTAGCGTCGCCCCGACAAACTCCGACCAGCCACCGCCGTCCTTTAAGGTTGCCGGCAACTTGATCCGGCGACGCCGACGTGGCGTGATTAGATTAGGTCTAACCCACCCACTAATTACCACCACAGCCACTGACACATGGGCCCCGCTGACTAACTAACCCTGGATTAGCTCCTGTTTAGATTAAATTAACCCTACGGGCCCCACAGTCGGTTTGACTCGCCACGTCACACGCCGATCGCCCCACGCGCTTTAATCGACCCGGTGACGTGGCCGCTGATCGGGCCCATATGTCGGCGACACTAATCAGTTTCACCATCGACCAGTGGACCCCAATCGTCAGGTTTGACCTGAACCCGCCTGTTGACCTGTCAAGGCTGCAGGATGTCATGTCGACGTTAGAAGATTTGATTTCTGATTTTAAAATAAATCAGAAATTCTAGAAAATGTCCTAAACTTCTAAAAATCATATAAATTCAACCGTAACTCCAAATGAGATAAATTATATATGAAAAATGATCAGAAAAATCCAATCTATCCATTTATGCTATTTTCATGCATGTTAAACCAACTTATACCACTGTATAAGTGAAAACATGATAATGGCATTTTAAATGCTAAATATGGAGTTAGCATATGAACCCTTGGTTCATATGGACTTCATCTAAATTGTTGCTAGATGCATTAGCACAAATCATAACATTATTGCCATGTCACATTCATGCATCATATTGTGCATTGCATTGAATGTGTTCTTCCTTGTTTGCCGGTAATTGTTCCCTCTCGATAGACGTGTTCCGGCGATGAGTTTGATGACACCGATGAAGAGCTATACCATCTTCAGAAGTGCTGTGCAAGCAAAACCCCTTGTTCATTCCGATACAGTCCCACTCTCTCGCTCCTGCTCTCTTTTACTGCATTAGGACAACAACGATTCATCTCACATTTGCTGCGGTAGTTGAACCCCTTTATCCTCTGCATGACCTGTCATTGCCACAGTAAATAGATGAAACCCACTAGCATGAGTAGGAGTTGTTTGAGCCGTGATGTGCCTACTCATTCATGCTTGCTTGTCATGCCTGCTACTGCTTAGAGTTGAGTCAGGTCTGATTCATCGGGGATGAATTGGAGGTGTGTGAACATGTCCTACTGTGTGAGAGCTAAGTGTGTGAACACGATTTGGTAAAGGTAGCGGTGAGAGGCCATGTAGGAGTACATGGTGGGTTGTCTCACTACAGCCGTCCTCAGGAACTGAGTTCTTTGTTTGTGATCCACTTAACAGTTACTACCACACATTGGGTTCCTAGGTAACTCGACCCCTCTCGACTTATTAATCAACTCGATCTCTGTCCAGGAGTTGCAACTAGTTTCTGGTGTTTGTAGGTTGTGTTAGTAGTCTACCAAGTGGCACCCAGTACAGGTGGGCTTGGGACAGACTAGGCACCATGGCACGGTGTACCAAGTGTAGAACCACCCGTCGAGGTGGGCTTGGGAACCCTGCTCACATCGTTTGGGGCCGTGAGCGACACCCCGGCCGGATCTCCTTGCGTATGGAACCCGAATAGGCGATAAACCTAGACAAGAGACTTGTGTGGTTAGTCAGGTCGTGGCCGACTCCCTTGCCAGGCTTCCGCTTGAAGGTTGCCGAGATACACGACGTGTACATGGTGGTAAGTGGCGAGAGCGTGTGTGAAGAAGTACACCCCTGCAGGGTTATAAATGATCTATTCGAATAGCCGTGTCCGCGGTAAAGGACTTCTGGGTTGCCTGTACAGTTCATAGACAAGTGAAAGTGGATACTTTGAAATGCGCAAGATAAGCGTGAGTGCTATGGATGGCGTTATCGTAGGGAGACGGAAGCGGATCCATAGTGGTGTATTGATATGGTGAATATGTGGACTCGTGTGCGCCACCTCAAAAGAGTTACTTGCAGTCGTAGTTCAGGATAGCCACCGAATCAAAGCTGGCTTATTGAAGTTAAACCCCACCACCCCTTTGTTGATAATGATGCATATGTAGTTAGTTCTGATGTAAGTCTTGCTGAGTACATTCGTACTCACGTTTGCCTATTTTATGTTTTTGCAGAGACTTGGTCTCGCTAGTAGTTCCGCGTGGACTTGACGCTTAGCTTGTTACCTCAGCTACGATCTTGTGCCCTCGGCAGATCTCGTAGATAGTCGAGCTTCTCCGCCTTTTTCATTTGTAGATGTCTATACTCGGACATGTTAAGCTTCCGCTTGTGCTTTGACTTGTATGCTCACGAATGTTGGGTCATGAGACCCATGTTTGTAATATCTCGCTCCTCGGAGCCTAATGAATAAATACTTGAGTCGTAGAGTTATGTTGTGATGCCATGTTGTATTTACACATATCGAGCATATTGTGTGTATGTTTGAAATGCTTGGCGTGTGTGGGATCCGACAATCTAGTTGTTTATGTTTGGCAGCCTCTCTAATGGGGAAATGTAGTCTAGAGCTTCCTTGAACCATAGTAGTCCGCTACAGCCCGGTTCACCGGAGTCCTGCTAGCCCAAAGACTACCGCTCGTGACGCTTGATTGGCCGGCATGTGTTTCACTTCGTTCTGTGTTTGTCCTTCGGGAAATGTCACACGGTGACATCAGAGTCCCCGCCTAGCTCACATACCGGGTTCCGAGTCCTGTTAGCCCAAAGGTTACAGCCCGGATTCATACGCCGACCGACATGCTCAAGTTGATTCATGTATGCCTGTCCCCATGGGTTAGTGCCGCTTTGGGTTCGTGACTAGCCATGTCGGCCCGGTTCTCTCATCATATGGATGCTAGCGACACTATCATATACGTGAGCCAAAAGACGCAAACGGTCCCGGGCCATGGTAAGGCGACACCCGTGCGAATACCGTGCGTGAGGCCGCAAAGTGATATGAGGTGTTACAAGCTAGATCGGTGTGACTTAGAATCGGGGTCCTGACAGCTTTGGTATCAGAGTTCGATCGTCAGAGGATTACCAAGCCAAACCGGGTCGGGTTGTGTCTAGAAATGCTTTAGTTATGCAAGGGAATTGATTGTGGAAGGAACGTAAGTCTCTTTTTACTCCTTATACCTCATGGCCTTCCGAAATGAGTCATCCTCTTCCCTTCTACGGGATTAAGAACTAGGCCTTCTCATCTATCTATCGAGGATGACGTGTTACTAATCCATAGACTTTTAAGATTGTTGGTTTTAAGCCCAGTTCAGTTCCTACTACTTCCGTGTGTTGATAGTTGGTCTCATAACCTTGATATTGTGATACTGAGTGGTTATGCCACTCTTTTTGCAGGATGTCTCGAATCTTTTTGAGAATTTACAGCTGTTATGTTTGTCGAGTCATCGAGGTTTCTAAACAGGCTGATGCATTTGCAAATCCCTTCCTCCTGTTCCTGATGTCCTTTTGGGCCAGATTAAGCACACTAATCGGTGAGTTGAGGTACTCTATTGCCTCAACATATATGTTGGAGTTAGTATTATGACCCTAGGTGTTTTAGGGAGTCACCTAGTAATCTAGCCATGTTTTGTGTTCCCAGTGTGATGATTCTGGCCACCAAACTCGAAAGCATCCCGTGATGCCATTTAGTAGTAGGCATTCTACTCCTGGGTTCTTGAGCCAAGATTCACTCTACTTACCTCGTGTTGATAGTGTTGCTCGTACCTTTAGGATATTACTAACCTTTGCGATAGTCCTCGAGGTCCGTGGTATATCCTTCTTCCAAATACCATGAACCACTTATGGCAGAAGTTTGTTGGATCAAAAGATCACAACAGGAGTGGCCTCGATGAGTTCTCCATTCTATATTTTGACTCTGCCAGTTCAACCTTTCTGCATGGGTTATCCGGAAGAAATATGTTGAACTCGTTCAACATGCTAGTCCATGCATCCACAACTCAGAAAGATATATGTCTCCTTGAGCTGTCCCTCTTCATTTGTATTCCGACCATCATCTATCAATTGATAGTCAGGAGTAATTGTGCATCCGTGTTATCGATGCTTATTATTCTTGTGGTCCGTCAAGCCATTCTAGTTTAGAATGAGTAGGAGAAACAAACTCCAGTACCTCATCCGTTTCTAGGATTTGGTCAAAGCAGTTGTATTCCGCAAATCAAAATGCCAATCTAGCTTTTGCTATGTTCTACCTTGGAGTATTACTATTTTTATATCAAGAATATCATGGAATTGCACACCACCCTATGAATTCTTGATACAGTGATACTTCTCGCCCTCATTATTCATTCCTCGGTTCCGTGTTGTCGCAACCGGAATGCCGACAAGTGAATCGTGATGTGTGAAATCAATCGCTTAGCAACTCCGTTGCTTGGTAGTTAATGGACAATATTCTCATTCTTAGCGTGTTGGTTATTAAATCATCATCCTAAGATTGATCGTGCTACCTAGTCCTTATTTCCGGTGCACTCTTCGATCAATGAGTTAGGATTGTGCCAATCCCTCGCTCTTTTGATCATATCGTCTTGCCCTGAAAAGCAAGATTATTCTCGAGCTTAGTAGCATATTGGTGGTTCGTGATTTTCCGAATATCTTCTCAGAAGTATTACCAGTTGTCACCGACCGCTATGTTGAGTTCGTGATCAAGTTGGTTTTCTTGTAACCACCCTTTCTCCAAGAATCATCTTTGGATACCCCTGAGCTAGTTGGCTAAGTTGGACGACAACTTGGAGAGTTGGAAGATAAAAGCTTACCTAACTTAGTTTGTTTCGAAGGGATATCCTGGTGTTGGTGTGTGTTGAAGAAAGATGATATGTTCATCGATTGGTTCCCTTGATCAGTTGTTGAACCTATTGTTTTATCAAAACTTTGATTTGAATGTGGGTAGTCGTCAAATCAAATCAGAACCAACGATATTCGTAATGTTGTCTTACTCGTGGTTGATTCCTCGAGCATACATCATTATATTCTTTGGGTCTGACCAATGCTATCACCGTGTTCACTTAATTATGGAATTCCATGTATATGGAAATCTAGATGAATTGATGTTGAGCCCATCGACAACATCTATGTCCTCCCCATGATTTTGCTGAACATTAAGCGAGTGTTGGAAACTTTTGTAAGCATTATCTTCATGTCCCGCTCATGAAATATATGTTTGGTGTACGTAGTGACTTTCTCCAAGTTCATGTGCAGCAGATGCAAGTTGCAGCCATGAATTTGAGAAAGGTTTGTTTTGTTTCCTCTGGAATCATCCCAAATCAGTCATGCATACGTGCAAAGTATTCTGTGGATTGAAGACTTGCAACCTTCATTCTATACGTATCCCTAGCACACCAAGCCACTGATTGATTTGTTCAAGTAGAAGAAGTTCCTTCTTAAGAGCAAGACTTATCCAAGGATTTCGATACCCTTGTTGATGGTTCCCCACCTGAACTTGGTAGTGTTTTACTATAAGACTACTACGTGGTCATGCTTGTCTTGGACAGCGTGTTCACAGGTTTGTAGCAGAACCAACTCATGTTTTGGAGCTTGCTATCGTAGTTCATTTTCCGAGAATCTCGCAACGTCATCTCGTCGGTTTGCGTTGCAAACTTTCTTTTCTAGACATGTTGTCTGAAATATCCTGTTACCAACCAGATCTGAATCTCAGGCAGATGTGATGGTTGGAACTTCTTCCAAGAGCTATGATATGGGTTCCAGTGAGGTGGACGCACCTAGCTGGAAGCACTGTTATTGTAGTATCTTGATTAAGCCATTTGGTCACCTCCCATGAGGATTTCGCATGACTTATTCTAGAAGTTGTTCCTTATGGATTTTGTGTTCCGAAGTCCGACCTTTACTTGATGACCATGTTGATGCCACTTTGAATCATGATAGTGGTATCTTAAACATCAAGGAGAACATTGGAAGCGGAGTGCTAAATGTCTCTCGGTCGATCATCCAGATTTCGTTCTCTAGGCCTCGCTAAGGGGGAAGTCTGAGAAGGTGTTATCTTCCTTTGTATCCGCATCATCCATCACTATTCATCGTGGTAGTGAGATGTGTTGCCAGGATCCTCGGCACGGATGTTGGTAAAACCTTGATGACTATGGAAATGCTCAAGTTTTTGAGAGCACACTCAGTCACTAGGTTATATCCTCGGTATCAATTGGAATGTGCCTTTCGTTTGCCGAGTTGTTCTATAACCATAGTTTCCTTTCCGAACTGAGTATGCCATTTCCCCGAACCCCTTTCAAACGATCATTGTGAATTGCCTTAGCATGGTATGGAGAGTTTCAATGATCCTTTCCGATAGAGTTTCTTTCTAACGTCATCGAGTTGGATGAAGATCTGGAAAGCAAAGACGTCAAGATCAATATGAAGCAATGAATCAACATCTTGAGAAGGAAAGTTGGATCGTGAAGATCGTGTTAGCTTGTGACCCCTCTGACTTCTTACCTCACGACTTGAATCTCGGGACGAGATCCTTGTTTAGTAGGGGTGAGCTGTCACATCCCTAATTCTGGTATGACCTAGACTAGATAGTCATGTGTGCATCATGTTTAAATTCCAATTAAATTTGAAATGGGGATTGATCCAAACCCTAGCACCAAATGAATTCAAATAGGATCAAGTAAAATCATTTTCAATTAATCCAAAATGTCCTTTGGAAAAGTTCATGATTTTTGATAAAGGTGAAAACCTCTGGCAAAAATGATGCACATATTTCTAGGCCATTTATGGACTCTTGAATTAAATCGTTATGTATTTGAATTTGGGCATTTAATTGCTATAACAATTACAAATGCTCAAATAATTCTGAAACTAAATGTGGGTTGTTGGAAATAATTCAACATGTCCTCACAAGTTATTTCAGGATTTTTAGATGTGGTTTAGTATTTTTACTAAATCAAAGAAAACAAAGAGAAAATAGAAAACAGAAACTAAACTAGGAAAAACAGAGAGAGAGAAGAATTTTACTTGGCGCGTACCTGTCCAGCCTGGTGGCCCAGCCAGACCGGCCCACCACCAGGGGGCGCCTTTGGTCTTCTTCCACCTCTGCCAGTAGGCAGAGGCATGTCGACACACGCGCGATCGCCGTGGCCTCCTCCCTGCCCGCCTCACGCCCTTGAGGCCCTTCCAGCGCCACGGAGACGGCCACGCACCCCCCTCCAGGCCCTCTCACTCTCTCCCCGAGCTCCTCTCCTCCTCTCTGCTCCCTCTCCCGAACACGCCCGAGCGCCGCTGTCGCCGCCGCTCGGTGTTGCCATGCCCACCGCCTCCCCTTCGCTTCCCCGACCAGTCCAGGAGCCTCGCCAACGCCGCCGTCTCCGTCCTCGGGTGCCGGAGATCCCCGCCGACGTTTCACCGGACCCCGTGTCTCCCTTGCCTCTCCAGCAGCACCAGAAGAACCGCGGGGAGCCTCTGCACCGTTTCCCCATACCCCCGTCGCCTAATTCACCTCCACCGCTGCTCCACCGGCCGTGAGCTCCTCGCCGACGATGGTGCAGACGAGGCCATGTGCACTGCAGTCAGATCCGAGCACACCAACAGGTGCTCGGCGCGCCCACGAACTCCGCAGCCACCAATAGCTTTCTCCCATGCCCTCTAGCACCGTGACTCGACCGCCTCCCGAACGCCGGCCGCCACCACGAGCTCGACTCGGCGAAGCCTGCTCCACCCCAACCCCTCCCACTTGGCTCTCTGGATGCGCAAGAGCGCGGGCTCCCTCCTGGTGCCCTTAGCGCGACCAGCCGCGACTTGTAGCGTCGCCCCGACAAACTCCGACGAGCCACCGCCGTCCTTTAAGGTTGCCGGCAACTTGATCCGGCGACGCCGACGTGGCATGATTAGATTAGGTCTAACCCACCCACTAATTACCACCGCAGCCACTGACACCTGGGCCCCGCTGACTAACTAACCCTGGATTAGCTCCTGTTTAGATTAAACTAACCCTACGGGCCCCATAGGTCAGTTTGACACAGCCACATCACACGCCGATCGCCCCACGCGCTGTAATTGACCCACCGACGTGGCCGTTGATCGGGCCCATATGTCGTGACACTAATCAGCCCGATCACCCGATCAAAGGGACCCCATCGTTAGGTTTGACCTGAACCCGCCATTGACCTCTTGGCGCTGGGGTGATGTCATGTCGACAAGAAGATTTGATTTCTGATTTTAAAATAAATCAGAAATTCTAGAAAATGTCCTAAACTTCTAAAAATCATATAAATTCAACCGTAACTCGAAATGAGATAAATTATATATGAAAAATGATCAGAAAAATCCAATCTATCCATTTATGCTATTCTCATGCATGTTAAACCAACTTATACCCACTGTATAAGTGAAAACATGATGATGGCATTTTAAATGCTAAATATGGAGTTAGCATATGAACCCTTGGTTCATATGGACTTCATCTAAATTGTTGCTAGATGCATTAGCACAAATCATAACATTATTGCCATGTCACATTCATGCATCATATTGTGCATTGCATTGATTGTGTTCTTCCTTGTTTGCCGGTAATTGTTCCCTCTCGATAGACGTGTTCTGGCGATGAGTTTGATGACACCGATGAAGAGCTATACCATCTTGAAGTGCCGTGCAAGCAAAACCCCTTGTTCATTCCGATACAATCCCACTCTCTCGCCTCCTGCTCTCTTTTATCGCATTAGGACAACAACGATTCATCTGCATTTGCTGCGGTAGTTGAACCCCTTTATCCTCTCGCATGACCTCACAATGCCACAAAGAAATAGATGAAACCCACTAGCATGAGTAGGAGTTGTTTGAGCCTGATGTTCATACTCATTCATGCTTGTTTGTCATGCCCGCATCGCTTAGAGTTGAGTCAGTCCGATTCATCGGGATGAATTGGAGGAGTGTGAACATGTCCCACTGTGTGAGAGCTAAGTGTGTGAACACGATTTGGTAAAGGTAGCGGTGAGAGGCCATGTAGGAGTACATGGTGGGTTGTCTCATTGTAGCCGCCCTCAGAACTGAAGTTCTGTGTTTGTGATCCATGAACAGCCATTACTACCACACATTGGGTTCTCGTAACTCGACCCCTCTCGACTTATTAATCAACTCGATCTCTGGCCTGTGAGTTGCAACTAGTTTCGGTGTTTGTAGGTTGTGTTAGTAGTCTACCAAGTGGCACCTGCAGGTGGGCTTGGGATGCACTAGGCACCGTGGCATGGTGTACCAAGCGTAGAACCACCCACAAGGTGGCTTGGGAACCCCGCTCACATCGCTTTGGGGCCGTGGAGCGACACCCGGCCGGATCTCCTTGCGGATGGAACCCGAATAGGTGATAAACCCGACGAGAGACTTGTGTGGTTAGTCGGTCGTGGCCGACTCCTCGCCAAAGCTTCCGCTTGAAGGTTGCCGAGATACACGTCGTGTACTTGGTGGTAAGTGGCGAGAGCGTGTGTGAAGAAGTACACCCCTGCAGGGTTATAAATGATCTATTCGAATAGCCGTGTCCACGGTAAAAGACTTCTGGGTTGCCTGTACAGTTCATAGACAAGTGAAAGTGGATACTTTAAAATGCGAAAGATAAGCGTGAGTGCTATGGATGGCATTCTCATAGGGAGACGGAAGCGGATCCATAGTGGTGTATTGATATGGTGAATATGTGGACTCATGTGCGCCACCTCAAAAGAGTTACTTGCAGTCGTAGCTCAGGATAGCCACCGAGTCAAAGCTGGCTTGCTGCAGTTAAACCCCACCACCCCTTTGTTGATAATGATGCATATGTAGTTAGTTCTGATGTAAGTCTTGCTGAGTACATTCGTACTCATGTTTGCCTATTTTATGTTTTTGCAGAGACTTGGCCTCGCTTAGTAGTTCCGTGTGGACTTGACGCTTAGCTTGTTACCTCAGCTATGATCTTGTGCCTCGGCAGGATCTAGTAGATAGTCAGCTTCTCCACCTTTCATTTGTAGATGTCTCAGACAGACATGTTAAGCTTCGCTTGTGCTTTGACTTGTATGTTTCAATGTTGGGTCATGAGACCCATGTTTGTAATATCTCGCTCCTCGGAGCCTAATGAATAAATACTTGAGTCGAGAGTTATGTTGTGATGCCATGTTGTATTTACACATATCGAGCATATTGTGTGTATGTTTGAAATGCTTGGCATGTGTGGGGTCCGACAATCTAGTTGTTTATCTTTGGCAGCCTCTCTTATGGGGAAATGTAGTCTAGAGCTTCCTTGAGCCACAGTAGTCCGCTACAGCCCGGTTCACCGGAGTCCTGCTAGCCCAAAGACTACCGCCGTGACGCTTGATCGGCCGGGTATGTGTTTCACCGTTCGTGGTTCTGCCCTTTTCGGGAAATGTCACGCGGTGACATCCGGAGTCCTCGCTTAGCTCAAGCATGCCCGGGTTCCGGAGTCCTGTTAGCCCAGTGCTACAGCTCGGATTCATACGCTGCTAACCGACATGCTCAAAGTTGATTCATGTATGCCTGTCCCCATGGGTTAGTGCCGCTTTGGGTTCAGGACTAGCCATGTCGGCCCGGGTTCTCTGTCATATGGATGCTAGCGACACTATCATATACGTGAGCCAAAAGACGCAAACGGTCCCGGGCCAAGGTAAGGCGACACCCGTGGGAATATCGTGCGTGAGGCCGCAAAGTGATATGAGGTGTTACAGGCTAGATCGGTGTGACTTAGAATCGGGGTCCTGACATTGGGGTAGTGTTCCCACTATTCATGCGCAATACTGTGATCAATCTCAATGAAGTTTCCCTTGGCAATGCAATCCAAAAGTTGTCTATGCGTCATATTTAACCCAACATAAAAATTACAAAGAAGAATTCTAAAGTTCACCTCTAGGGTGCACTTGCGATAAGATTCCATCATCCTATACCAAGCATCTTTTAAGTTTTCTCCTTGCCTTTGCTTGAAGTGAAGAACTTCAAACTCGGGAGACAGAGGAGCGGATAAGGAATTAGACATAATGACAAGCAAAGAAACTAACACACGAGCAAACAAGCGGACGAGGAAAAGGCAACGGGAAAAAGAGGAGGAGATTGGGAAAGAGAGGGCGAATAAAACGGCAAGGGTGAAGTGCGGGAGAGGAAAACGAGAGGCAAATGGCAAATAATGTAATGCGAGAGATAGGGATTGTGATGGGTACTTGGTATGTCTTGACTTGCTCTTGCGTGAGCCTCCCCGGCAACGGCGCCAGAAATTCTTCTTGCTACCTCTTGAGCACTACGTTGGATTTCCCCGAAGAGGAGAGGATGATGCAGTAAAGTAGCGTAAGTATTTCCCTCAGTTTTTTAAGAACCAAGGTATCAATCCAAAGAGGAGGCCACGCACAAGTCCCTCGTACCTACACAAAACGATAGCTCCTCGCAACCAACGCGATTAGGGGTTGTCAATCCCTTCACGGTCACTTACGAGAGTGAGATCTGATAGAGATGATAACTAATATTTTTGGTATATAGATGCAAAGTGAAAATTAAAAGGCAAAGTAAAACAAAACAAATATTAAAGTGATGGAGATTGATATGATGAGAATAGACCCGGAGGCCATAGATTTCACTAGTGGCTTCTCTCAAGAGCATAAGGATTCTACGGTGGGTGAACAAATTACTGTTGAGCAATTGATGTAATTGAGCATAGTTATGAGTATATCTAGGTATGATCATGTATATAGGCATCACGTCCGAGACAAGTAGACCAAACTATTCTGCATCTACTACTATTACTCCACTCATCGAACGCTATCCAGCATGCATCTAGAGTATTAAGTTAAAAACAGAGTAACGCCTTAATCAAGATGACATGATGTAGAGGAATAAATTCATGCAATATGATAAATACCCCATCTTGTTATCCTCGATGGCAACAATACAATAAGTGCCTTGCAACCCTTTCTCACATCGGGTAAGGACACCGCAAGATTGAACCCAAAGCTAAGCACTTCTCCCATTGCAAGAACTACCAATCTAGTTGGCCAAACCAAACGGATAATTCGAAGAGACTTGCAAAGATAACTCAATCATACATAAAAGAATTCAGAGAAGAATCAAATATAATTCATAGATAATATGGATCATAAACCCACAATTCATCGATCTCAACAAACACACCGCAAAAATAAGATTACATCGAATAGATCTCCACGAGAGAGGGGGAGAACATTGTTTTGAGATCCAAAAAGAGAGAAGAAGCCATCTAGCTACTAGCTATGGACCCGAAGGTATGAAGTAAACTACTCACACTTCATCGGAGGGGCTATGGTGATGGTGTAGAAGCCCTCCATGGTGGATGCCCCTCCCGTGAGCTCCTAACAGGCCCCAAGATGGGATCTCGTGGATACAGGAAGTTGCGGCGGTGGAATTATGATTTTGGCTCCTTTTCTGATTGTTTGGGGGTACGTAGGTATATATAGGAGGAAGGAGTACGTCGGTGGAGCAACAGGGGGCCCACGAGGCAGGGGGCGCGCCCTGGGGGGGGGGCGCCCCTCACCCTCGTGACCGCCTCTTTCGTTCCTTGGAGTAGGGTCCAAGTCCCCTGGATCACGTTCAGTGAGAATATCACGTTTCCAAAGGTTTCATTCCGTTTGGAATCGTTTGATACTTTGTTTCTTCAAACACCGAAATAGGCAAAAATAGCAATCTGGGCTGGGCCTCCGGTTAATAGGTTAGTCCCAAAAATAATATAAAAGTGGAAAATAAAGCCCAATGTAGTCCAAAACAGTAGATAAAGTAGCATGGAGCAATCAAAAATTGTAGATACATTGGAGACGTATCAATCGCATTCTTTAAAACTGTCATGCCTGCGCACATCTGCTTCTCCTGGCGTCGAATGTGCTGGTTTAACTCCTGGATGAAAGCTGCAATGGATCTATCCTTCCTGGTGCTGATCATCTCCCCTTGGTCATCTCGGCGCCCACAAATATGGTAGATAGTATCCTTGAGATCCTTGCGGTAAACTTCTCCAATGCGTCCCATGGTGATGTGGGCTGCCATACTCTTTCCTAGACTCCAGGTTGGTGCATCAAAGAAACTCTATGGGCTCAGTGACTGGCATAAATGTCCTTCCTGGAACTTGAACTTGAATCATCCAGCGCTTCTCTTCTGGTAAAGTGGCGTTGTAAGTCCCGATGAAGCTTGGTATTCCGATATTCAGGTACCTAGTGACTTCCTTCAAGTGGCGTCCAAAAGGTGTGTCTTCATCCGGTTGTGCAAACTTGTTCCTTGTGTCCGCCATCCTAAAGAGTATAAAATGGAGAGGAGTCAGAAATAAGAAGAGAGTAGTGATCTAGGGCTTTAGCTTAGTGGTCGTGTCCTATAGTCAGCGTGTGCTCTGATACCATCTTGTAGCAACCAGACCTCAAACAGTCTGATCTCTATGCATCAGTGTCATCCCTGGATCGGTAATGCTGACACGCACAGTACTTGAGGATTTATAACAGAGTAGCAATCACACACTTATTACATCGAGTGTCTCCAAAGAGAACTTATTACAATAAATATGGCTTAAGGCCATCTAATACGATAACAACGGAAGGCTTGGAAGATAAAGTGAGTCCATCAACTCCAACGACATCACTGAGTGAAAGACAACGACCTATGGCTCCTTACTCGTCGTCTGAAAAGTCTGCAACATGATACGTTGCAGCCCGAAACTGGTCAGCACATGGAATATGCTAGCAAGGTAACACAAAAGAGTAATGAATAGGATAATGCTATCACTACATGCATATATGGCTGGTGGAGGCTGTATGGTTAATATGTTTTGCGGAAAGCCAATTTTTCCCTACAACAAAGGAACTAATTTTATTTAACTATCATGGTGGTTGTTAAACATTGAGAGGGTTCACCCAACTCAATCCCAATTAAGCATCATCATTAAACCCAATCAAATTATATTAAGAGTGATGAGATCCACATGATAATCCAAGAACCAGATACTCAAGATGTCCATAACCGGGGACACGGCTAACCATGATTAGTTTGTACACTCGCAGAGGTTTGCACACTTTTCCCCGTAAGACTCGATCTCCTCCGCTGGATTTCTTGCACTACATAATGTTTGAGAAACGGATGACCGAGACACGCTCTTCCAAGAGGTCCCTTAACCGATAGATAGGCCTGTACACCTACAATCCCCTACATCTTCTAGCCCATCATGGAAAGGTTTCCCACAACTTACTCAACTATGCCAAAGCCCATAATGGCATGTGGCTGCACATGGAAGTTTCTAGCATGAATAATATTATGATCCCTTTGAGCCTGGGTGGCAGTCCATAGGAGAATCACACGGTACCCCGGGATTTCCAGAAATACAGGCAACACTGGGTTCCCCAGGTGCCTCAATCCACCCAGATGTGTATTAAAGTTGCCACCTTAAGTTAACCATTATTTAACAATACTCACATCTGTCATGAATACACTCAAACCCAAACCACGTCTACGAGCATAGCATAGCAATATAAGCAACATAGAACTAACTCCCATAGGTTTGATAATAAACATGTGAATACGTACTACCTCATCTACTTCCCAAACCCACAATTTAATCAGATCCTAACCATGCAATTGTTTGAGGATTGATCTAATGCAATAAAACTGGGTAGTAAAGAGGTATGATCAAAGTGTCACTTGCCTTGCTAATGATCTGTGAAACCTAGAGACTCGTAGTAGCACGCTTCGCACTCCGGGTACTCTATCGCAAACAAACAAGCATACAATAAGCAATCAAGCAATGATGCACGGGTAAAACTCAAATAAGAAGATATAACCATAAAGTTCAACTTAAGAACTCCGGTTTGTAAAAAGAATCAAATCGAACGAAGCAACGAAACTCAAACTGCGAAAGAAACAAGCTTCGGTTACTAATCTGGACTAAAGTCAAATTTTACAGTAGCAAAAGCTTGTTTAAGTTGATTAAACAGAAAGAGGGCTTCGAGACGAAACTCTAGGCGCTTGAATCGCCTGATTCCGATAAACGAGCGAAAAGATAAACTAAAACGAAAATCGGATCAGAAATCACGATCGAAAATAATCGTGAAAAATCCCGAGAAAAAGAAAAACTGACGAACAGGCTAACGAACGAACGTTCGCTGTCTGCGGCTAAATGGTGAAAATCGTTCGTTAAAACGAACGAATGAACGGGCGTTCGCTAAATAACTAAACCGAAAAAAAACCGATCTATAAAAAAATAAACCGCGGGTTCTTTAAAAAACAGTACGGTTTTCCGAAGAAAACCGGAGGCGGCGGTTGCTACCTCCGGCGAGGCGGCGGCAGGTCCGACGGGGCGGCGGGGCGACGACGGGATCCGGCGGGCGGCGGTGGCGGTGGTCGGCGGCGGGCGGCGAGGGGCGGCGGCGGCGGTGGCGGGTTCACAAGCATGGGCGGCGACGGTGGCGGATCCGGCGGCGGCGGCGGCGACGGGTTAGGGTTAGGCGTGGGTGGGCTGGGGTATGCTGGGGGTCGCAGGCGGCAGCTTATAAGAGGGGGCCGGCTGGGGAGTCCTGGCCACGGCTGAGTCGGTTTTTTTTAAATAATTCCAAGGAAAAACGAAGAAAAGAAATACTAAACAGACTCCAAAAATCCTGAAATAAATTTTCCCTGTCCTCTAAAAATCTACCGGACAAGGAGAACATTTATTTGGGACTCTAATGCAATTTTGAAAAACGCATATTAGACAAATAAAATAGCGATAAAACTCCGAATAAAAATTCTTATTTGATTTTAGTATTTAATCTCCAACATTTCTTTATTTTGAGGAAGTCATTTTATCCTCTCTCTTTTATTTTTATAAAAGAAATATTCAAAGAGAAAATAATTAAAATTAAAGGATCCTCTTTTCAAAATTCGAATAAACTCAAATATGAAAATAACAAAATTCCCAACTCTCTCCGTGGGTCCTTGAGTTGCGTAGAATTTCTAGGATCAAGCCAAAATGCAATAAAATATGATATGCAATGATGATCTAATGCATAACATTTCAAATTGAAAATTTGGGATGTTACAGACACAAATCAACCAAAACCCTAATGTCACCTAGATACTCCAATGTGACCACAAGTATCCACGGGTATGATTATACAATATGCATCACACAATCTCAGATTCATCTATTCAACCAACACAAATAACTTCAAAGAGTTCCCCAAAGTTTCTACCGGAGAGTCAAGACGAAATGCCAACCCCTATGCATAAGTTCACAAGGTCACTAAACCCGCAAGTTGATCACCAAAACATACATCAAGTGGATCACGTGAATATCCCATTGTCACCACAGATAAGCACATGCAAGACATACATCAAGTGTTCTCAAATCCTTAAAGACTCAATCCGATAAGATAACTTCAAAGGGAAAACTCAATCCATTACAAGAAGATAGAGGGGGAGAAACATCATAAGATCCAACTATAATAGCAAAGCTCGCGATACATCAAGATCGTGCCATATCAATAATATGAGAGAGAGAGAGAGAGATCAAACACATAGCTACTGGTACATACCCTCAGCCCCGAGGGTGGACTACTCCCTCCTCGTCATGGAGAGCGTCGGGATCATGAAGATGGCCACCGGTGAGGGACCCCCCCCTCTGGCAGGGTGCCGGAATAGGGTCCCGATTGGTTTTTGGTGGCTACAGAGGCTTGCGGTGGCAGAACTTCTGATCTAGGTTATTTTCTGGAGGTTTCTGTATTTATAGGAATTTTTGGCATAGGTCTCATGTCAAGGGGGTCTCCGAGTCGTCCACGAGATAGGGGGACGCGCCCAGGGGGTAGGACGCCCCCCCCCCCCACCCTCGTGGACGGCTCGGGACTCTTCTGGCGCAACTCTTTTACTCCGGGGCTTTTTTGGCCCATAAGAAATCATCAAAATTGGCACATCAATTGTACTCCGCTGGCATTCCTTTTCTCAGAAATCGAAAAACAAGGAAAAATGTAAAACCGGCATCGGGCTCGAGGTTAATAGGTTAGTCCCAAAAATCATATAAAATAGCATATAAATGCATATAAAACATCCAAGATGGATAATATAATAGCATGGAACAATCAAAAAATATAGATACGTTGGAGACGTATCAATCACCATAAATGACTGAGTCAGAATGATGAGCAGAAACTGATTTTGCTGCAGAAGGACCAGTATCTGAATCTCTTTTTGCTGTGTCGAGGGAAATACGCTATGGAGAGGGAACATGCATTTCTCAGGCGCTGAAACTTTATCAGGCACTGTGGTCAGATGATGATCTTCTTCAATAGAAGGTTGAGGTATAGGAGGAGGAATCGAGTCATTTGGTTCGACATGGGCAGGTGAAGCTTGGCGTTCAGACTGAGGAATTTCACCATCTTCTGACACATTTGAATGAGATGGGTTTGCTTCATGAACAGGGGAGGCCACATGCACTATTTCAGTAGGCCTTGGCGAAGTAGGAGCATCTGCAATTGGTGTATGAATTGGCGAAGGAATTGCTCACTGAGGAGAGTTTTCCTTCTGTGTCTCAGCTTCATGAGATTTTTCTATCGGAGGAGAAGGAGGAGCATTGTTCTTTGCGATTTTCTTCTTCTTCTTCTTTTGCTTCGACGAATCAATGTGCCCTTTGACAAGATCATTGTAGCCAGTAACTTGGGGTTGATTATCGAGGCAGACCTTGCGAACAATTTGATCTAGGTCAGAATGAAATCCTAGTCTTCTGTTTTGAAGGATAGTTAAAGCTCGATTGACATCCACATAAGATTCTTCAAGTTGCTTGATGATGAACTTGGATTTCACAGCCTTCATACGGGTGTCAAGCTCATTGAGCTAGGCTGTGAGGTTATTGATCTCAACAGAATCATCTCTCATGTATTGAACCAGATAAGTGGCTTGAGAAATTACTTCAGAGGGAATGGGCAAAGATGCCATTTCTCCATCAAACAGGTTCTCCACGAATCTATCAAGCTGCTCCATGATGAACACTTGATTGAAATAATGTGGTGCATCAGAATCATGAGGTTGTGCAACAGGAGCAGTTTGTGCTGCATTTTGCTCGGTCGGAGGCATAGAGGCAATGGTTGAGTCATTTTCGGAGCAAATTTGGCAGCCTTTTCCTTCACAACTTCATCACTTGGAGCATTCTGCTCGGCAGAAGGAGCTTTGATTTCCTTCACCTTGGGCTTCGAAAATTTCTCCCCTGGCTTGGCAGTGCTAACAAGAGCTTCAACAACCAAATCTTGCATATCAATTGCATCAGGATGAGGAGTTGTATTCACATGGTCTACCATAGTGACAGCGGTGTGAGGAGTTTTTCTCTTCCAGGAAATCTTCTTAGGAGGTGCTATTGGAACTGCACTTGCTCGAAGATCTGGCAGAATGGTTGATGTAGTGATATTCACTTTCTCGAAAAGAGTTGCTGCAACTTCTTCCCTTGTGAGAGGAGGATCATCTTGATCGGAAGAATCACTTTCGTCATTTCTAGCAATTGGTTTGGCTGGCCTTCTCTTCGGCGCGCTATTTCTCTTCAGAGCAGCAGATCTAGGTTCATGTTTGTTCTTTGAATGGCGTCCTGCTTTTCCACCATCCTTTTTCTTTTTTATGTCTGATTTGATGAGATGATGATTTTATTCTTCTCTTTCTCTTTCCTTTTCAGCCTTCTTGGCTCTCTTCTCGGCATTCTTCAAGATCTTTGCCAATTCATCAGGATAAGATTCGGGAGTCTTGAGAGACATCTCATGAGCATCTGGTGGAGGTGGTGGTCTTTCCTTGTGATCACTTGCACATACAAGACCAATCTCACGACAAATACCCCACGGAGGATGAAAAGCAAAGTTCTTGGCAAATTGAGGATGAATCATTTTGTAGTTAAACCACTTCCACACCCAAAGTGGCATCGAATACGCTATGCACGCTTTCTTCTCTGTGTTGAATCTTCTCCTGGAACAGTGTTGTAGTCGTCATGAGAGATATACTGAGCTGAATTCGTGAAAGGTAGCCTGCCATCTTTCCTTTTCATCGGATCATTTTCTTCTTGCTCATCGGGATTTTTCTCATGCCTTTTCCTTTTGCTGGTGGATGGGCCTACTGTTGGGCCCTTTGCATTTGGCGCCTTAGATTAATTTGTTGTACCCATAATCACTTCATCTTCATCGGCCATGCTCATTGGTCGAGCAGAATCCTCAACAGAATGCATACACCTGTGAAATAGAATAGATGCGAGGGAAAATGGAGACAGGGTTACAAATGCTCATGGATATTTTTCGAACAAAAACATTTTGAGGAAGAAATAGATTCAGACTTTGGGATATGCTTCGAATGAAGGAAACGTATAGAACGAGCTAGTAGCTCCGAAGAATATACTAGACAATGTGCTAGCCATTTCATTCGAGCGAATCATAACACAAACCTAGATTTTAAGGATTCGGATGCGAGGAACAACTACAAAGCACATCCACATTAGTAACGGTAAAAACCTAGATCTAGGATATGCGGTAAAATCAGAGAAAATTAACCGTGGACGAACTCGAATCATGAAGGATGGAGGTCCGAGTTCAAACCACACGTACCCTAGCTTGGTGACGTGCAGCAGCTATGGCGGCGCGGGAAGAAGATGTCCCGAGGCGGCATGGAATGACTCTGGTGACCTCTTTCCGGCAGTTAAGCGGCGAAGGGGCGTTGTCGTCGAGCTCAAGATGGAGCGCTGCAGCGAGGGTTTTGGCAGAGAAGAGGCGAGGAGCAAGAGAGGTGAACTGGAAGAATGGGATGGTGCAGTTTTTATATGCGAATGGAAATAACCGCCCGCAGTGGATTTTAATCGAACGGCCTCAAGCTAGAGACGATTGCGATTCAACGGACACGATGGAGTGGCATTTGATGTATTGCACATGGCAAATGTCATAAAACATTGTGGTCCTGACTTGGGCGGGAAACCCCAAATTTTGGACAGCTTTCGCCAAAACAGATTAATGTTCGGACCGAATCTTAATCGTGGTCAAGGACACCATATAAAGTTTCGTTCCAGATAAAATTTGAGCATTTGTAACGGAACAGCATAGACTAGAAGAGATAGAGTAGAGGGAAAACAGAGTTCTGGCATTTCACTCAGCCAGAAAAACACAAACACTCAAGCAAGTAGCTATGAGAGAAATGCATTCAGACAAACAAAATCTATCGATCAGAGAGAAATCCAACAAAAGAGAATTGTAGTGGCGTGACCCACCGTATAAGAACTGTATGACCCCGAGCGTCGCACAATTATCGTGGCACCCGATTAGTCTAGTTCTTCGTTAATGTATTCACTCTTAGAAAGAAAATTTCACTTTTTCGAAATTTTCAAACTCTTCGAGTTTTGTGCACCCATTCCTTCTAAGATGTGGAAGTGTTAGCACGGGTGCCGAGTCCAGCTTACTACATGTTTGCGAAGTCCAGGATATTTAGCTCACATTGTAATGCACAAAATCTTTTCTCGTCAAGAGACTTGGTGAAAATATCAGCGAGATTGTCTTCGGTCTTGACATGATTGATACAATATCCTCTCGAGCAACATGATCGCGAATGAAATGATATCTGATGGCAATATGCTTCATGCGAGAATGCTGCACAGAATTATGTGCAATTTTGATGGCACTTTCATTGTCACAATATAGAGGAATATGCTTGACCTTGATGCCATAATCCTTCAATGTCTACTTCATCCACAATAACTGAGTGCAACAAGCGCCAAGAAGAATATATTCGGCCTCACCATGGATAGAGACATGCAATCGCTTCTTTGACGACCAACAGACCAATGATCTACCGAGGAAATGGCATGTCCCAAAGTAGGCTTCCTACCAACCAAGTCACCAGCCCAATCTGAGTCTGAATATCCAACAAAATCAAACTGTGCTCCCTTAGGATACCATAAGCCTAAGGTGGGGGTGTGAGCCAAATATCTCAAAATGCTCTTGACCGCTTGGTGATGCGATTCATTTGGTGCAGCTTGATAGCGGGCACACATGCAAACACTTAACATAATGCCAGGTCTGGATGCACATAGGTAAAGAAGAGATCCAATCATCGAACGATAAGCTTTCTGATCGTAATCCTTACCATACACATCTGCATCCAGCTTACCGTTCGTGGGCATAGAAGTTTTATAGCCCTTCATTTTGGAATCTTGCATTTTGAACTTCTTCAGGCATTCTTTCAGATATTTCTTGAGATAAATTAAAATGCCATTTGTTGTTGATTTAATTTGCATCCGAGAAAGAACTTGAGTTCACGCATCATAGACATTTAATATTTATCGGACATCATTTTCCCTAATTCTAAGCTGCAAGATAATATCATACACATAGATTTGACATACGAGTAGATCATTATCAATAGTACGAGTGAAAAGTGTGGGATCGATGGATCCTGGCTTGAACCCTTTGTCGAGCAAAAACTTCTTCAAGGTGTCATACCAAGCTCGAGGGGCTTGCTTTAGCCCATATAAAGCTTTCTTCAACCTGAAAACTTTGTTAGGAAACTCAAGGTGTTCAAAGCCAGATGGATGTCTAACATAAACTTCCTCGTCAATTTCACCATTGAGGAAAGCATTTTTCACATCCATTTGATAAAGCAAGATATCATTGTAATTTGCATAAGAGATAAGAATACGAATTGCCTCAAGGCGTGCAACAGGAGCATATGTTTCACCGAAATCAATACCTTCTACCTTTGTGTAACCTTGAGCAAGAAGACGTGCCTTGTTTCTCACTACAATACCATTTTCATCTTGCTTACTGCGGAAAATCCATTTTGTGCCGATGATATTGTGCTTCTTGGGATTTGGCTTGTCAACCAGTTCCCATACATCATTTAGTTTGAATTGCACCAACCTCTCTTGCGTTGCATTCATCCAATCTGGATCATTCATGGCTTCTTCATACTTGGTAGGTTCTGCCAAAGAGACAAAGGAGAAACTGCCACAATAGTTGGCCAAACGAGTGCGTGAATGAGTTGTGGGTCGATAACCTGGATTCTCAATTTCATCAAGAATTAATGAGGGATCAACTCGATTTGCCACTCGAGGATGAGGACATCTTGATGATCATTATCATTTTGATCAGCATCATCATTTGTATCATCATTTCCTTCAGGATTGCCATTTTGTTCGGCATTTGGATTTTGATTCGCATTGGCATTCGAGGAGTATTAGCTTTGGCGGTGGCTTGACGAGTTCTGATTTGAGTCATAGGAGCATCATTATCGAGGACCTGTGTGCATTTCCTTCAACAAAGTGCTTGACGCCTCCCAATAGCCATTTGCCAAATAGCATCCAAATCGGTGGTTCATCTATCACATTTGGCAGGTGCTCCTTTTGGGAGCCGTTAGATCCATCAAACCGCACATTTACTGTTTCCATAACTTTCATGTGGTGAGAGTTATAGACACGATACGTATGCGAGATTGAGCCATAACCGAGAAGAAAACATTCATGTGCCTTAGGTGCAAACTTGGAAGAATGACTCATATCACGAATGTAACAAGGTGCAGCAAAAACACATAGATAAGAAACATTTGGTTTCTTGCCAGTGATAAGCTCATATGAAGTTTTCTTAAGGAACTTGTGAAGATAAACACGGTTGATAACATGATAGGCAGTGTTAATAGCATCAGCCCAGAAGCGAATGGGAGTTTTGTACTCACTGAGCATTCTTCTCGCCATTTCAATAGGAGTTCTGTTCTTTTGTTCAACAACCCCATTCTGTTGGGGAGTGTATGTAGCAGAGAACTCATGAGTAATACCATATTCATCGAGAAATTCAGCAGTATGAGTATTTTTTAACTCTGTTCCATTATCACTTTTGACATGCTTAATTTGCACATCATATTCATTCGGCCTTCTTAGTGAAACTTTTGAAGATATCTTGAGTGCAGGTCTTGTCTTCCGTAAAGAATACCCAAGTGTATCGAGAGAAGTCATCAAAGAATAACCAAACCATAATGACTGCCACCGAAGCTTGCATAATTTTGAGGACCGAATAAATCCATATGGATAATTTCCAGTGGTCTTGTTGTGGTCATAACTGTCTTGGATGAGTGATGCTTCTTAGCCAATTTACCAGCCTCATGTGCAACACAGAGATGATTCTTGTCAAATTTAACATCAAGAATGCCACGGAGATGATTTTTCTTCACCAGGGTCTGCAAATTTCTCATACCTGCTGTTGGGGAACGCAGTATTTCAAAAAAAACTCCTACTATCATGCAAGATCTATCTAGGAGATGCATAGCAACAAGCGGGGAGAGTGTGTCCATGTACCCTCGTAGACCGAAAGCAGAAGCATTAAGTAACGCGGTTGATGTAGTCGAACGTCTTCATCATCCAACCGATCCAAGTACCGAACATACGGCACCTCCGCGTTCAGAACACGTTTAGCTCGATGACATCCCTCGTGCTCTTGATCCAGTTGAGGCCGAGGGAGAGTTCCGTCAGCACGACGGTGTGGTGACGGTGATGATGAAGTTATCGGTGCAGGGCTTCGCCTAAGCACTACGACGATATGACTGACGTGCGTAACTGTGGAGGGGGGCACCGCACACGGCTAAGAGAAGACTTGGTGTGTTCTAGCGGTGCCCCCTCCCCCATATATATATATATATATATATATATATATATATATATATATATATATATATATATATATATATATATATATATATATATAGGTGGGAGGAGGGAGAATCAGAGGCGCGCCCAAGTAGGAGGAATCCTACTTGGGGCCTAATCCTATTCGGCCTCCCCCTTTCCATGTTTTCCGGAGGAAGAAGGAAAGAGGAGAGGGAGAGAAGGAAAGGGGAGGCCGAATTGCCCCCATTCCTTTCTCTCCTCTCCCTTACCTTTCTCCCACCCTATTCGGCCATGTATGGGGCGCACCAGCCCACTAGGGGCTGGTATGTCCCGCCCAAGGCCCAATAAGGCCCATATCTTGACGGGGTGCCCTAACCCCTTTCCAAAGGACCCGACACGCACTCAAAGATCCCGTAAACACTTCGGTGTCCAAATACTATCGCCCCATATATGAATCTTTACCTCTCGACCATTTCGAGACTCCTCTTCATGTCCGTGGATCTCATCCAGACTCGAACAATATTTGGTCATCAAATCACATAACTCATATAATATAAAATCGCCATCGAACGTTAAGCGCAAGGACTTACGGGTTTGAGAACTATGTAGACATGACCGAGACTCATCTCCAGTCAATAACCAATAGCGGAGCCTGGATGCTCATATTGGCTCCTACATATTCTACGAAAGATCTTTATCGGTCAAACCGCATAACAACATACGTTATTCCCTTTGTCATCGGTATGTTACTTGCCCGAGATTCGATCATCGGTATCATCATACCTAGTTCAATCTTGTTACCGGCAAGTCTCTTTACTCATTCTGTAATGCATCATCCCGTAACTAACTCATTAGTCACATTGCTTGCAAGACTTATAGTGATGTGCATTACCGAGAGGGCCCAGAGATACCTCTCCGATACACGGAGTGACAAATCCTAATCTCGATCTATGCCAACTCAACAAACACCATCAGAGACACCTATAGAGCATCTTTATAATCACCTAGTTACGCCAGTGACGCTTGATAGCACACAAGGTGTTCCTCCGTAGATTCGGAGTTGCATAATCTCATAGTCAGGAACATGTATAAGTCATGATGAAAGCAATAGCAATAAAACTAAACGATCATTATGCTAAGCTAACGGATGGGTATTGTCCATCACATCATTCTCTAATGATGTGATCCCGTTCATCAAATGACAACACATGCCTATGGCTAGGAAACTTAACCACATTTGATTAACGAGCAAGTCAAGTAGAGGCATACTAGGGACACTCTATTTTGTCTATGTATTCTCATATGTACTAAGTTTCCGGTTAATACAATTCTAGCATGAATAATAAACATTTATCAGGATATAAGGAAATATTAATAACAACTTTATTATTGCCTCTAGGGCATATTTTCTTCAGTCTCCCACTTGCACCAGTCAATAATCTAGTTCACATCGTCATGTCATGTCACACCAATAGTTCACATCTTTATGTGATTAGTTCACATCTTCATGTGACTAATACCCAAAGGGTTTACTAGAGTTAATAATCTAGTTCACATCGCTATCTGATTAACACCCAAAGAGTGATCATGTTTTGCTTGTGAGAGAAGTTTAGTCAACGGGTCTGCCACATTCAGAGCCGTATGTATTTTGCAAATTTTCTATGTGTACACTGCTCTGAACAGAGCTACTCTAGTTAATCGCTCCCACTTTCAATATGTATCTAGATTAAGACTTAGAGTCATCCAGATTGGTGTCAAAGCTTGCATCGATGTAACTCTTTACTTATTTAACTCTTTGTCACCTCCATAACCAAGAAACATTTCCTTAGTCCACTAAGGATAATTTTGACTGTTGTTCGGTGATCCACTCCTGGATCACTATTGTACCCTCTTGCCAAACTCATGGTGAGGTACACAATAGGTCTGGTACACAACATAGCATACTTTATAGAACCTATGACTGAGGCATAGGGAATGACTTTTCATTCTCTTTCTATTTTGCCGTGGTCGGGTTTTGAGTCTTTACTCAACTTCACACCTTGCAACACAGTGCAAGAACTCCTTCTTTCGACTGTTTCATTTTGAACTACTTCAAAATCTTGTCAAGGTATATACTCATTGAAAAAATCTTAACAAGCCGCCTTGATCTATAGATCTTGATGCTCAATATGTAAGCAGCTTCACCGAGGTCTTTCTTTGAAAAACTCCTTTGAAACACTCCTTTATGTTTTCCAGAAAATTCTACATCATTTCTGATCAACAATATGTCATTCACATATACTTATCAGAAAGGTTGTAGTGCTCCCACTCACTTTCTTGTAAATACAGGCTTCATCGCAAGTCTGTATAAAACTATATGCCTTGATCAACTCATCAAAGCGTATATTCCAACTCTGAGATGCTTGCACTAGTCCATAGATGGATCGCTGGAGCTTGCACACTTTTCTAGCACCTTTAGGATTGACAAAACCTTATTGTTGCATCATATACAACTCTTCTTTAAGAAATCCATTAAGGAATGTAGTTTTGACATCCATTTGCCAGATTTCATAAAATGTGGCAATTACAACATGATTCGAACAGACTTTTAAGCATCGATACGAGTGAGAGAATCACATCGTACTCAACATCTTGAATTTGTCGAAAACCTCTTGCGAAAATTCGAGCTTTGTAGATAGTAACACTACTATCAATGTCTGTCTTCCTCTTGAAGATCCATTTATTCTAAATAGCTCACCGATCATCGGGCAAGTCAATCAAAGTCCATACTTTGTTCTCATACATGGATCCCATCTCGCATTTCATGGCCTTAAGCCATTTCATGAATCTGGGCTCATCATCGATTCCTCATAGTTCAGAGGTTCGCCATGGTCAAGTAACATGACTTCCGTAATAGGATTATCGCATCACCGGTGTGGATCTTACTCTATTCGACCCACGAGGTAGTAATTTGATCAAGTTTCATGATCATCATCATTAGCTTCTTCACTAATTGGTGTAGGAATCAATCGGAGCTGATTTCTGTGATGAACTACTTTCCAATAAGGGAGCAGGTACAATTACCTCATCAAGTTCTACTTTCCTCCCACTCACTTCTTTCAAGAGAAACTCCTTCTCTAGAAAGGATCCACTCTTAGCAACAAAGATCTTGCTTTCGGATCTGTGATAGAAGGTGTACCCAACAGTTTCTTTTGGGTATCCTATGAAGACGCATTTCTCCAATTTGGGTTTGAGCTTATCAGGTTGAAGCTTTTTCACATAAGCATCGCAGTCCCAAACTTTAAGAAACAATAGCTTAGGTTTCTTGCTAAACCATAGTTCATATGGTGTCGTCTCAACGGATTAGATGTTGCCCTATTTAACGTGAATGCAGCTGTCTCTAATGCATAACCCCAAAATGATAGTGGTAAATCGGTAAGAGACATCATAGATCGCACCATATCTATTAAAGTACGATTACGATGTTCAGACACACCATTACTCTATGATGTTCCAGGTGGCATAAGTTGTGAAACTATTCCACCTTGTTTTTAAATGAAGGCCAAACTCAGAACTCAAATATTTGCCTCCGCTGATCGATCGTAGAAACTTTATTTTCTTGTTATGATGATTCTTAACTTCACTCAATTTCTTTAAACTTTTCAAATGTTTCAGACTTATGTTTCATCAAGTAGATATACCCATATCTCGCCAGATCATCCGTGAAGGTCGAAAATAACGATACCCGCCATGAGCCTCAACACTCATTGGACCGCACACATCAAGATGTATTATTTCCAACAAGTCTGCATTCGCCCATTGTTCTGGAGAATGGAGTCTTAGTCATCTTGCCCATGCGGCATGGTTCGCAAGCATCAAGTGATTCCAAAAGCCCATCAGCATGGAGTTTCTTCATGCGTTTTACACCAATATGACCTAAACGGCAATGCCACAAATAAGTTGCACTATCATTATTAACTTTGCATCTTTTGGCATCAATATTATGTGTATCACTATGATCGAGATTCAGTAAACCATTTACATTGGATGTAAGACCGTAGAAGGTTTTATTCATGTAAAATGTAACAACAATTATTCTCTTATTTAAATGAACAACCTTATCGCAATAAACATGATCCAATCATATTTATGCTCTACCCAAACACCAAATAACATTTATTTAGTTCCAATACTAATCCTGAAGGAAAAAGGGAGTGTGTGATGGTGATCTTATCAACCTTGGAATCACTTCCAACACACATCATCACCTCGCGCCTTAACTAGTCTCTGCTTATTTTTGCAACTCCTGCTTCGAAGTTACTACTCTTAGCAACTAAACCAAAGATCAAATACCGAGGGGTTGCTATAAACACTAGTAAAGTACACATTAATAACATGTATATCAAATATACTTTTGTTCACTTTGCCATCCTTCTTATCCGCCAAGTATCTAGGGAAGTTCCACTTCCAAAGGACCATTTCCTTTGGCAAGAGAAGCACCTGGGCCTGTGCTTGGGTCTAGCTTTGGGCTTCTTTCATGGGAGTGGCAACTTGCTTGCCATTCTTCTTGAAGTTCCCTTTCTTTCCCTTGCCCTTTTACTTGAAAACTAGTGGTCTTGTCAATCTTCAACATTTGATGCTTTTCTTGATTTCTACCTTGGTCGATTTCAGCATCATGAAGAGCTCGGGAATCATTTTTGTCATCCCTTGCATATTATAGTTCGTCACGAAGTTCCAATAACTTGGTGATAGTGACTAGAGAACTCTGTCAATCACTATTTTATCTGGAAGATTAACTCCCACTTGATTCAAGCAATTGTAGTACTCAGACAATTTGAGCACATGCTCACTGGTTGAGCTATTAACCTCCATCTTGTAGGCAAAGTACTTGTCAGAGGTCTCATACCTCTCGACTCGGGCATGAGTCTGAAATACCAATTTTAGCTCTTGGAACATCTCATATGCTCCATGCATGCTCAAAACATTTTTGAAGTCCCGGTTCTAAGTCAGAAGCATGGTGCACTAAACTATCAAGTAGTTATCATACCGAGCTTGCCAAACGCTCATAACGCCTGAATTTGCTCTCGCATTAGGTCCGCTACCTAGCGGTGCATCAAGGACATAATTCTTCCAGGCAGCAATGAGGATAATCCTCAGATCACGGACCCAGTCCGCATCATTGCTACTATCATCTTTCAACTTATTTTTCTCTAGGAACATACCAAAAATAAAACAGGGGAGCTATACGCGAAATATTGATCTACAACATAGATATGCAAAAATTATCAGGACTAAGTTCATGGTAAATTAAAGTTCAATTAATCATATTACTTAAGAACTCCCACTTAGATAGACATCCCTCTAATCATCTAAGTGATCACGTGATCCATATCAACTAAACCATGTCCGATCATCACGTGAGATGGAGTAGTTTTCAATGGTGAACATCACTATGTTGATCATATCTACTATATGATTCACGCCGACCTTTCGGTCTCAAAGGTTCCGAGGCCATATCTACATATGCTAGGCTCACAAGTTTAACCCAAGTATTCTCGTGTGTGCAAAACTGGCTTGCACCCGCTGTATGTGAACGTAGAGCTTATCACACCCGATCATCACGCAGGTGTCTCAAGACGCATTTAACCTGTCGAACGGTTACTCGTGGAGAACACTTATACCTTTGAAATTTAGTGAGAGATCATCTTATAATGCTACCGCCAGATTAAGCAAAATAAGATGCATAAAGGATAAACATCACATGCAATCAATATAGGTGATATGATATGGTCATCATCATCTTGTGCCTTTGATCTCCATCTCCAAAGCACCGTCATGATCACCATCGTCATCGGCTTGACACCTTGATCTCCATCGAAGCATCGTTGTCGCCTCGCCAACTATTGCTTTATGATTATCGCTACCGCTTAGTGATAAAGTAAAGCAATTACATGGCGATTGCATTTCATATAATAAAGCTACAACCATATGGCTTTCGCTAGTTGCCGATAATCGTGTTACAAAACATGATCATCTCATACAACAATTTATATAATCACATCTTGACCATATCACATCACAACATGCCCTCGCAAAAACACGTTAGACGCCCTCTACTTTGTTGTTGCAAGTTTTACGTGGTTGTCATGGGCTTAGCAAGAACCGCTTCTTACCTATGCATCAAAACCACAACAATGTTTCATCAAGTTTGCTATTTTAACCTTCAACAAGGAGCGGGCGTAGTCACACTCGATTCAAATAAAGTTGGAGAAACAGACACCCACTAGCCAATTGCAGCGGCACGCCGGTAGAACCAGTCTCACAGAAGCTGCACGCTGTAATGTTGGTCTGAGCCGCTTCATCCAACAATACCGCTGAATCAAAGTATGACATGCTGGTAAGCAGTATGACTATTATTGCCCACAACTCTTTGTGTTCTACTGGTGCATATAACACCTACGCATAGACCTGGCTCTGAGGCAACTATTGGGGAACGCAGTATTTCAAAAAAATTCCTACGATCACGCAAGATCTATCCAGGAGATGCATAACAACGAGAGGGGAGAGTGTGTCCACGCACTCGTGAGACCGAAATTGAAGTGTTAAGTAATGCGTTGATGTAGTCCAACGCCTTCACGATCCAACCGATCCAAGTATCGAACATACGGCACCTCCGCTGCTCAAAGACACGCTCACTTCGATGACGCACTCTCATGCTCTTGATCCAATTGAGGCTGATGGTGAGTTCCGTCAGCACGACGGCGTGGTGACGGTGATGATGAAGTTACCGGCGCAGGGCTTCGCCTAAGCACTACGACGATATGACAGAGGTGTCTAACTGTGGAGGGGGGCACCGCACACGGCTAAGAGAAGACTTGGTGTGTTCTAGCGGTGCCCCCACCCCACATATATATAGGTGGGAGGGGGAGGGAGCAGCAGGAGGCGCGCCCCAAGTAGGAAGAATCCTACTTGGGGCCTAATCCTATTCGGCCTCCCCCCTGTCCCTCGCTTTCTCCTGAGGGAGAAGGAAAGAGGAGGGGGGAGAGAAGGAAAGGGGAGGCCGAATTGCCCCCTTTCCTTTCTCTCCTCTCCCTTACCTTTCTCCCACCCGATTCGGCCATGTATGGGGCGCACCAGCCCACTAGGGGCTGGTATGTCCCGCCCTAGGCCCAATAAGGCCCATATCTTGGCCGGGGTGCCCTAACCCTTTCCGTGACCCGACACGCATCTCGCATCCCGTAAACACTTCCGATGTCCAAATACTATCGTCCTATATATGAATCTTTACCTCTCGACCATTTCGAGACTCCTCGTCATGTCTGTGATCTCATCCGGGACTCCGAACAACATTCGGTCATCAAATCACATAACTCATACAATATAAAATCATCATCAAACGTTAAGCGTGCGGACCCTATAGGTTTGAGAACTATGTAGACATGACCGAGTCTCATCTCTGGTCAATAACCAATAGCGGATCCTGGATGCTCATATTGGCTCCTACATATTCTACAAAGATCTTTATCGGTCCAACCGCATAACAACATACGTTGTTCCCTTTGTCATCGGTATGTTACTTGCCCGAGATTCGATCGTTTCAGATCATCATACCTAGTTCAATCTTGTTACGGCAAGTCTCTTTACTCGCTCAGAATGCATCATCCCGTAACTAACTCATTAGTCACATTGCTTGCAAGGCTTATAGTGATGTGCATTACCGAGAGGGCCCAGAGATACCTCTCCGATACACGGAGTGACAAATCCTAATCTCGATCGATGCCAACTCAACAAACACCATCGGAGACACCTGTAGAGCATCTTTTATAATCACCCAGTTATCTTGTGACGCTTGATAGCACACAAGGTGTTCCTCCGTATTCGGAGTTGCATAATCTCATAGTCGAGGAACATGTATAAGTCATGATGAAAGCAATAGCAATAAAACTAAACGATCATTATGCTAAGCTAACGGATGGGTATTGTCCATCACATCATTCTCTAATGATGTGATCCCGCTCATCAAAATGACAACACATCACTACAAGAAATATGTCAACTTGTGATCTTGAATATTGGTCACCGAAAGGTCATTGTTTTCATTTATGACCTTTTTGACCAAAAATGTATAGTCAAAAGTCGGCGGTCAGAACTGAAATTAATGACCTTCTCTCGTGAGAAGGTCGTGGACGCCATTTACCAAAAATATGCCTACTGTTTTGTTTTGGTCACTAGCAGCCTCCCCAGGCCACGTAGGCATCCGACGTGGCAATCTGATGTGGCACAAGAATCAGCCCGGTCCAATTCGGTTTTCTACATGGGCCTAGCCCAACATTTCAGCCCATTTGTTGTTTTTTTCCTATGCTTTGATTAGCTACATGGGCCTGGCCCAACAATTCGGCTTTCATGAGCTTATTCCATTTTTTTTGGGCCTCATCCTTTTTGCAATCTATTTCCTTTTTTATTTTCTGAGATTTTATTTTGTTTCATTTTTTAAACGGTCCAGTGCTTGTTGGGCTGTGGCCTTCTTCAGCCCAATTATTTGTCCGGTATTAGGTCTCAGTCTTTTGGACCAGCCTCTAGCCCAGTTACACACATACATCCAACATTATTTCATATTCAAATCAGGAAAACTCCATATGAAATTCAAATCATCCATCGCATCACATCAGGTTTACATAACAAATCATCTCAGGAATACATTTCATTACACAGGAATATAGAAGGAACAGAGGGAATATGCAATAAGACAATTTTGGCACATCCTACAACTTGCCATCCAACAACAAGAAGTATATAACACGAGAGTACAATGGACTTCATTGCTCTCTCTTGTTAGACTTGCTCCAGCTGCGACAACTTGCCATCCTACAACAAGAAGTATATAACAATGAACTTCAAGAACATTACAGGAGCTAAACGCCCAATCAACGCGAAGTGCTCAAAAATGCCTCAGCGCATGCATTCAAAATTTAGACACTTGACATAGCCTCATCAAGCATGCAATAAATTATAGAAAGTAAACGAGGACCAGACTTTACAATTACGCACACATCCATCAATCCATGAGGCAAAATCATGTGAATCCAAAAGGAGAGGCAGGAAGGGATACCAATTTTGATCCAGAGGGGCTATGAGTGTGGCCTTCTTCCTAAGAGGTTGGCCCTAACGCACCTTTGTATCGTGAGGCGCTGGAGCTCATAGATTGTTCTCGTCAAGGAGCGTGTCCTCAGATCCGTCATACCGCTAGCCTGAGTAATGTGAAAATGGAAGGAACAATTTAGACTTGGTATTAACAAACAAAGACTGTAATCAATAGCAGATTAAGCGCCAATTTTCTCGAACGCAAGGAGAAGAATGAGCAAAGCAGCACAGAGATGTGGGACAATGTTGTACCTGTAGATGATGTTCGCAGCCAAGGAAGACATGGGGCCAGCCTTGCATGTGTGCCTGCTTCACCGGTGCATGCATCACCATAGCAGCCAAGAAAGTAGACATCATCGACATCTACTCACCGCTTTCCGGCAATGGAGAAAGAGTCAAACAAAAAATATTAGACCATGATATGACACTGCACCATAGATTAGTAACTTTAAATCACAAAGTATATCCACAACACCATAAAATAGTCCCAAACCCGAAAGTGTTATTTGAGTATACCGCATGTAGTTTATTTTGATGAGTCCGTAAACATGGAAGGGTTCAATACAGTCCTAATATACATTCATATTACAATAGCTCGATAAGTCCGTAAATATGTTTTATATGCACGATAAGTCCGTAAACCCTAGTGCTATTTATTTCATCGGGTTTTATCAATCACACTACATTATCGCCTCTTATTAGAAATCTCGCATGAATCTGGGTGGTAGATGCCTTTTTTATATGTTCTACATTACTACCCCAAGAAACATTGGCTTGGAACGCTTGTGCCAACTCGCTTATCAACAAACATATTCTAGCGTAGAGGCACTGATTTGCCCGTGTGGATCTCGACACCCCTTGCTCTACGAGAAGCTACCGAATAGATAGTTTCACACATCCGTTGATTGGTTTTGATACTCATAACAAAAGGATGCAAAGATATAAACAGCAGCCACAACACAACTACAACGCTGCTCAAATTTCAAGTTGTTGTGATGTGCATGTAGCATGCCGCTTAAGCAACGGTAATGCATAGTGGTACAACCGAGAGATCAAGAGTATCAACACGCTTAGCCCTACTTGGATCACACGCCTAATGACAGCCCCAGAGACAATTCAACCAAATTGGCTGTGTTCGAGCAGAGCACAAAGGCAAAGACAAAGTATATATCAATGCCTACAATCTTCGGGCTCAAGACACATCTCTTTAGAACAAAGTAATATTCAGAATTCATATATCAAGATATATTCGTAATTGAACCACCAAAGACAGCTTTACTAATATCTCTTTAGTAGAGAGTAAACACCAGCAAACTAATTTCATCTTGAAGTGTAGTTTTGCAGCAAGAATAAGCATTAAAACAAGCTACTCTTGTTACTATAGTGTTGTTCAAGATTATAGTTCAAAGACTATATGCCTACAATCGCATACAAGCTTCAAAGATACCAAAGTATAATTACAAATAGGATTAAGAATCAAACTTGTTACTCATGGGATCGTGGCACGTAGCTGCTCAAGAAAGAGTATAACACAAGCTACACTTATAAACACAAGCTTCAGCTCAAAGGCAGTAAATAAACAAGCCTCGACAGTGAGCAAAGAAGTGTTAGATTGTTTACCTTCAGAGTTCTTCTTCTCCCACCTCCCCATCCTTCACAAAGCCACCCTCCACCTGACCAAATCAAGCTTTCGGTTCAACAATCAACACCATTCACCTCTTCATCCTCACTATTTCTGCCCAGACACAGTCACATGAACAACATTCAGCTACACAGAGAGGGGACGCACTAGCCATCCCTAGACTGTAAACTAGCTCACAGTTTAGTCCATGGCCAAGGAGGTATGCTTAGTCAGCAAAGCAACTTCATTAGTGGCATTTTTTAATATTTTTTGCAGGAACATTAGTGGTATTGTTGACTTGTTGACGAACATTTTGGAGAATGGCCACAGACATGCACAAACGCATCAAACATTGGCAATGACCGCACCACAAAGCAGTACTACCATTGTTGGTCAACACTAACGGTCAGGGAAGGTATGGTTCGATAGCAACTTTAGCTAATGCCATTTGTTGACTTATTGTGGAACATTTTGTTGGCACAAAGTCTGAGGCAAAAGACACCGCGACTAGTGACCGTGACCAAACTTTTTTGAAACAAGAACCAGGACCAAACTTGGAGCATGACTGCACCTTAAGCACCAATCTTGGGCATATATAATACGTATTATCCTCCCGGACACTTTGTGGACTTGACTGCCAAAGGTCTTGCACTGGATATATATGCAGGCCAAGAGGGGCCAGAACAGAAATGTGCACGACTCTGGAGTCGACTATAAAGCACAGCCCTGACCCTTAGTTCTAAATTCTCGAAAAGCGTAACCAAAGAGTCAATCCTGCTGTGGTTTCGATTACATTTCGCATTTCCAAAGAGGGAAGGAAGAAGCTTTTGGAGATAGTCCTACTCCTACCGTGCAGGTTTCAGCTATGCTTGTGGTGGTTCATAGAGGCTAATCTTGTTGAGCATCGTTCAGATATAGAAATACTAGTATGATGGGCAATGGCAAATTGCCTAAAAACATCAGGGGTAAATGAATCACAAATTGAGTTTCAGATAGAAATAGTACTGCTATGAAGATTTCTGAAAGAAATGCATGGATTCAGAATTAACCTAAAGCAAGAGCTCCGGTCCAAACACTCGTAGCGGCTCACCTTCTTCGCCTTCGCCCACGCACATCCGCCTCCCATGGCGCCAAGGACGGTGGCGGTCCTTCCGTCAAGATGCGAGCGAGGCGGTTTACTCGCGCTGCCGCCCTGTCGCCGAGGTTTCTCCGCCGCCGTGCCGCTCTCCCGCACCGCATGGGATCATAGTGCGCGGGTCGGCCCGGATCACCATCGACCGGATCTCGACCACCGCCGGGGGTGCGAACGCGAGCAGGGCGAGGGCGAGGGTGGCCAGGAGCGCCGCGGCATGCGGCGGTGCGGCGGCGGCCATCGAGGTGGTTGATGCGATCTTGGTGGAGGGGACGGGGAGAGGGCGGAGACGGTGAGATTTGGGATTTGGTGGGCACGCGGTCGCGTGATTTGTCGGTAAAGGCAGGCGACGGGCTGAGGGCTCCTCGCCATCGATGGGCTAAGGGTTGGCCAAGGTGCAGGGGCGGTGGCAGCTAGGGTTTCGGCAAGCGGGAAAGTAAAAGCGGATTGGAACGTGGTGAGTGCGGCGTGGGGATGGGAACGGTGGTGTGTGGGTGCGTGGGGTCTGCGGGTACGGTGGGGAGTGGGGGCATGGGTGAGAGGGTGAGGGGTGAGGGCTGCCGTTGGATTCGGGAGCATCCGACGGTGTCTGAGGCATGATCCGCGTGATATGCTCCTGGACCAATCAAAACGCAGCAAGCAATTTGAAGACTTTTTGACCATCTAAATTGGTCGTAATCGATTAAAGATAAGTTATTTCATGAAAACTTCATTCTTCATTTTTTGAGCGCTCAAAATGAGTTTTGTTGTAAAGGATCAATGGCTTTCAAGCCAAATGATCAATCTTATGGCCACATTCATGACATAGTTTGTTCAAATGATCTCATATTGTGCATAAGGGTGCATATTGGAATGGCAAACAATGTTGCCTAAGGAAGTTTTCATTTTCTTTGGACGAAAAAACCATTTTCCATTTTTCGAGTGCCCAAAAGGAGGTTTTTTTGTGAAGGACCTCCCAAATAATTGTTGCAAAATTGGACCAAATAGATTTTCTAAAATACTAGGACATATTTAATGCAAAATTTACAAAATGGTTGGGTGTAAAAAGTTTTGATCCACCTCTCATGAAAAAGACAAATTTCCACTGATTTAGTAGGAAGTGTAAAATTTGAACTGCAGCTGCCTCATAGTTTGGTATTTATTTTTTCCAAAAATCATTTCTAGTTACATAAGTACCTATTTAATCATAAATACATGGTTTGGTGGCGATACTTCGAGGTTTGGGCGGTGGCCGAGTGCCCCAACTCTAGAGCTGCCAGAACTCAAGATGTTCGGCCAAGGTGGTCATCACAAGGACTGGGTATGCTGCCATGTGTTCTGGGTGGCCTAGGCATGTCTAGTGGGTTGGGCACTCCCTAGGTACGTGCTTGGAAGAAAATTACAACATAAGATTCTCACGAGGAGACCGATCGATGCTCAAACATGAATTAGCAGCCAAGTGTTTGATTAGCGGTACGGGAAATGTACATGGCTAATGGGCGTGAGTTTCAATGAGGATGACTGCCATTACTAAGAAGACCGCCTTTCATAAATTTTCAGCTCAAAAGGAGGAGGCCTAGGTGGTACTTGCTTTGCAAAGTACCACACTGGACATAAATACAAATGTTGAAGCTCAGCTCAAAATAATGAATGGATTGAGCTGGCATTTGGTGGAGGATGGTTATTTGGGCATAGGAAAGCACTGTAGAAATGGATACTATTTGTACATGCCAAAGTGGTGCTTCCTTCACAAACTGTTGTTCTGAACAGAATAGGAAAATGAATATTTGTGAATTATTTTTGAACTAGGCAAGGAAGGTTTTTTACATATTTGACGAAGATATGACCCAAAGAATTTATGAGATTTTTTTTTTGGAATTTTGGGAATGACAGAAATATAGGTTGCTTCACAACCTAGGGCAAAAACTGCCACATGGACATGGCACATAGGCAAAACTGATGAGGTGGCGCCTAGTCATAGCAACCCACCACAATTTACAAGGTTATGACCATCTATATTGGTCATGATCACTAGGAAATAAGGCAGCAGTATCAGTGCCATCTCGCTTTTATGACCATTTTGTGTAAGGAAATTATGACCTTTCTGACCAAAATGGTCGTTATAGTTTAGGGTTTGGAGCCCCCCGAACAGCTTTTGACCAATTGGTCTGAAATGGTCATAGATCTATGACCAATTCTTCCAGGGTCACTGACAGAAGTTCACTAGTTGACATATTTCTTGTAGTGCATGTCTATGGCTAGGAAACTTAACCATCTTTGATTAACGAGCAAGTCAAGTAGAGGCATACTAGGGACACTCTATTTTGTCTATGTATTCTCACATGTACTAAGTTTCCGGTTAATACAATTCTAGCATGAATAATAAACATTTATCATGATATAAGGAAATATTAATAACAACTTTATTATTGCCTCTAGGGCATATTTCCTTCACCGCATGACTCGGTGCCACAACCAACCTTCAAGTTGCTTTTGCAAGCAAATATATTTGGACCGAGGGACCCTTAGAGAAATCCACAATATAAAGATCACCCTTTCTAATTCCCTCAAAGACGAAGGAATTATCAGAGGCCATGAAGACAATGCATTTGGATATACAAAATAGAACCAAAGATGCCTAAATCACATAGCTTGCCAACCGACATAAGATTGAATTCGAGAGAAGGATATAGCAATTTTACCTCAGCCCAATTACCTTTCCTTTGTCGTTGTCGCCGAAAGTAATATACTTCATAGGAGAAGAAGTTGTTGGGGTCGATAAACAATGACTTGTCTCCGGTCATATGACTAGTACATCCACTATCCATTATCCATTCTATACACCCGGAGACATAGTCCTTTTGTTTCGAGGCCTTGGCCATGAAGTAGTAGGCAGGAGTTTCATCGCCACTGACGCTGCTCCTCAAGAACATTTTCGCAGAAAAGAGGTGCATGCTATGCCAGCCATGTCGAGTTAGAATCCTCATCGGATTAGTCAGCTTCTTTGGAGGCAGATGATTCTTCTTCTTCAGAAAGCATCTCCTTGCTGATGTACGCCTTGGCCTTGCGAGAAGTATTCTTGTGCTTGGAGGACGACTTGGAGGGGTTCCTTGATGAAGATCTTGACAAAATTTTGAATTGGAGTTGTCCTTCTTCTTGAAGAATTTCTTCGTCTTCTTTTCTTCATCGGAGTCATAGTTCTTGCTCTTGCTTTTGCTTCGATAGTTGCCCGAGTCATATCTTCCACTAGCACGGATTTTAGCTTACCAGAGAGGATAGTCCAAAATGAATTGTCCAAGATTTTTGCACTTGAAGCAGGTGTATTCTCCAACAGGCTTCGATGAAGATTTTGAGCCCCCAGAGTTGCTTGAACTTCTCTTCTGGAACTGGCTCTTCTTGTGAAAGTGTTGGAATCTTTTCATGATCAGTGCAAGATCTTTGATGAGCCTTTATGGATCATTTGAATCTTCTTTGGCATTTCCTTCAGAGGAAGAATCAGCTACAGTCTTGAGAGCATGATTTTTTCGTTGACTGGAGCCATAGAGATCTCTCTTCTTCTTATTCCTCGTGAGTGTTCAATATTTCCATGATATCGGTAGGGTCGAGGGTTTTGAAATCAGGATGTTTGTGAATATCAGGACAAGAGTGTCAAATGAACTGTCAAGAGATGAAGAAGTTTCTTCACCACTTCATGATCAGTGATGTCTTTAGCGCCGAGACCTTGAAGTTCATTTGCTATGTCACTGAGGCGGTCAAAGGTTTGCTAACAACTTTCATTTCCAATGTGCTTGAAATGATTGAATTCCGCTCGAAGAGTATCAATTCGAGCTTCTTTTCCGAGTTGAAAGTCCTTCATTGATCTTCTCGACGACGCCCCACGCTTCCTTAGCAGCTTTCACACCGGTGATAGCGAAGAAATTGCGCCGATTGAGGTGGACACCAATCTCATATTTGGCTTGAACATCCAAATCTGAATAAGCTTCTTTTTCTTCGCTTGTGAGGGGGCTTGAGGTACAACAATTGTGAGCCCAAGCTGCACCACGCTCCACATATCATCTATAGCACAGATACGGATCTTCATCTTTTCCTTCTAGAAGGGATAGTCCGTCCCATCGAATATGGGAATCTTGAGATGTGATTTGTAGTTCACTGAAGACATACTTAACTCCAAAGTCGTTAGACTAAAATGAGCAGAGTCAAGGAGTACCTTGCTCTGATACCAATTGTAGAAACGAAGTATGTCTACCAGAGGGGGTGAATGGGAGTTTTAAATTTTCTTTGGAGAACTTAAATCTCTCAGAACCCAGCAGCAGAACGAATGAAAGAAACAAATTGCAGTGAACTAAACAGAGTACTGAAACGAAACTGAGACATGCACTGATGTGAATCATACGAATAAAAATGCATTGAAGGTAAACATGGGTGACAGAGATAACCGAAGATGCTCGATGGCGACAAGGTATCTGTTCCACCAATTCGTCCTTCGGCACAAGGACTATGTCTGGTCGGAGGGGCTGTGACTTAACACGAAAGATAAACTCTCTTCACCCTATTCTCCTCGATAATCGATTCACAACCGATGTTGATTACTCGTGGTAGATACTTGAAGGCCATCTCCTAACCTTTACAGACTTCTTCTTCGAGAACCACAATCACTCTTGGCCTCTGAAGAAATTGACACCTAACCGTCTAGAGAGTTTGCAGCTCTCAAGAGTAATAGGCGGAGCGTACTAAACTTAGATTCCAGTGATGCTGAACCCCTATCTAATTCTTTGGCTCTAGGGTTTTTCTCTCGGTGGATTTTAAACTCAAATTGCTCAGAGTGGGTTGCTCAACAATCTTCTCGTAATCAAATGGAGCATCCAATGCATAATGTTGGAGCGGGTGGCTATTTATAGCCGCAGCCTTCCTTGATGGGAAATGGCCATTTTGACACGGGTCCATCCAATGGCCAACCGACATCGCTCACAATGGTCGGATTTGGAGCAACGGTAACATTAGTTGAGGAACAAGTAATGTTAACTCCTCGGTCCGAGACAAATCTCTCGAACGAAGAAGAACACGCCTCTTGTCGACAAGTATTTGCTCGGAGCACAAAGAGATTTCTCTCACATCTTTCATAGGATTTTAGTTTAGAATCAAGGAATCAAAGCTTCTAGTACAATGGTCCTATGACTCGTGGGAGAAGAAGAATAACGAAACAAATGCACTTCGTCTTCATTCTTCCTCATGCGCAGTCATTTTCTTCGAACAGACACTGAACCAATTGCTTGAACTTCAAAAATTTCTAGGGGTCACTCTTGTTAGCATCATCTTCAGTGATAACCTTCGCTGCAACACAGGGAGATTATCTTCATCATTTTCATCAAACTCCTCGATACTTTAGGGACCTGTTACATCGCGTGAGCACTAGCAAACACATAAGTCCCATAATCGCTTATGTTAAAACTCCAAAACATAAGGGTCTATCATTCACCAACATACTTGATAGATGTTGATGATGTCTCCAAGAACGGCTACCGGAAATTCTTTCTCGCTAATTGTGAGTCAGGTTGGGATTTCCTCAAGAGGAGAGGATGATGCAAAGACGGTAGAGATAAGTATTTCGCTTAAGAACCAAGGTTATCAATCCAAAGAGGAGAACGAAGCAACACCTCGTTAAGAAAGACTCTACACACAAAATAACAAATACTTGCACCCAATGCTAACAAGGGGTTGTCAATCCTCTATGGTTGATTGCAAGGATCAAATCGTGTACTGATAGATAGATAGATAAAACATGAAATAAAATAAAATAAAGAAAATTGCAGCAAAGTATTTTTGGGATTTTAATTTATGATAAAAGCAAGACCTGGGGGCCATAGTTTTCACTAGAGGCTTCTCTCTTGAAAATAGCATACAAGGTAAAACAAATTACTGCTGGGCAATTGATAGAAAAGCTTAATAATCATGACGATATCCAAGGCAATGATCATGTATATAGGCATCACGTCCGAGACAAGTAGACCGACTCCTGCCTGCATCTACTACTATTACTCCACACATCGACCGCTATCCAGCATGCATCTAGAGTATTAAGTTCATAAAGAACAGAGTAACGCCTTAAGCACGATGACATGATGTAGACAAAGTAAACTCACACATTAATAAACCCCATTTTTTATCCTTAATGGCAATAATACAAATACGTGTCTTGTCCCTTTCTGTCACTGGGATATAGATCACTGCAAGATTGAACCCATTACAAAGCTCCTCTCCCATTGCAAGAAAAATCAATCTAGTTGGCCAAACCAAATCAATATATCGGAGGGAAATACAAAGCTATAATAGTCATGCATAAAATAGTTCAGAGAAGACTCAAATAATATTCATGGATAACCTGATCATAAACTCACAATTCATCCGATCCCAACAAACACACCGCAAAAAGTGATTGCATCGAATAGAACTCCAAGAACATCAAGGATAACATTGTATTGAAGATCAAAGAGAGATAAGAAGCCATCTAGCTACTAGCTATGGACCTCAGAGGTCTGCGGGTAGACTAATCACGATCATCATAAGGCCATCAAGATCGATGTAGAGGCCCTCTGTGGTTGGTTCCTCCCAAGAAAGTACCTAAAAAGGCCTCCAGATGGGATATTGCGAGAATGTAAGCTTGCGGCAAAAAAAAGTATTTTGGGTGGCTCTCTATTGGTTTCCGATATTAGAGAATTTATAGAGGCAAAATTAGGTCAAATGGATGCTCAGGGCCCCACAACCCACCAGTATGCGGCTAACCCCCTAGGCATGCTCGGTGCTCAGGGTTACCCCTTCATCTTCTGGGCCTCTCCCAAAGCTTCTAGGGTCTCTTATGTCTAGAAAAGAATCTCCAAAATGTTTTGTTGCATTTGGACTTCGTTTGGTACTGATATTCTGGAAAATAAAAAACAGGCAAAAGGCAACAACTGACACTTGGCACTAATTTAATAGGTTAGTCCCAAAAAATGATATATAATGACATATAAATGCATATAAAACATCCAAGATTGATACTATAATAGCATGGAACAATAAATATTATAGATACGTTGGAGACGATCACTAAGCTGGAATATCGCTTATGCATCCAAATCCCTAAACCGGGTTATTCTAGATGAGTCTATTGTATCTACATGCGGCATTACTTTGCAGTTCCAAGTAAATTTGCATGTGCCACCTCTAATCCTCCAAATAATCATCTGTTTTGTATGCTCGTACCGCTCATGGAGCGACAGGGGGGGTCAGTATCTTCCATGCTAAGCGGATTATTCTGACAATAGGTGTTTATTCACCGTCATTGCACGAGAGAGGTTGGTAATTGGGGTGCCTAGTCCCATAATCAAAATGAAAAATATATAATGAAACAAACTCCCCCGGAAAGTTGTTGGTATGGAGGGCACCGGTTAATTCGGCTAGCCATGGCTTGGGTTTGCTGGTTGAGGGGGAGTAAACTTTACCTTTCCGCTTGGGACCCTCCGATAAAGTGTTTAGCATGGAAGATACTAAAATCCTTGGTCGTGACGCTGACAGTGAAAGGCATGCCTCTCAAAATTGTATTCATCTTTGATTTAAGCTTTGAGCTCCGGGTACCTCTCAGAATCTTCGCTTCCTCCGCGAAGGGCCTATCTATTTACTTTATTGTTGAGTCACCACCTTCTCAATTAAAGCACCAAATTCTAAGAGCAATATTGTCATTCTTATGCATTGAGTATAGTTAATATTGTGTGCATCATCAATCGGATCTCTTCTACCATGAATTACAATGTTTAGTCGCTGCTTGAACTTTGGAGGTGCTCTCAGATTTACGCTTTATGGTCTCGTAAAGAGCTAGCGAGATACCATGTCATCATATTATATCATGATTGTTTTGACAAATTGTTGGCATTTGAGATATGTTATTATTGCTCGCTAGTTGATTATGCCATTTATATGAGTAAACATAATTTCTAAATGTTATCATTTGCATGTTTAGTCTATGATATTTGTTGAAACTTGGGTGCCATTTAAGCTTATATATGGATACAAGAACAAAAGAGTTCATAAAAGTTTTTCTTTGTCACCTTTTGTTTGTCAACTGAATTTCTTGAGGACAAGCAATGAGTTAAGCTTGGGGGAGTTGATACGTCTCCATTGTATCTACCTTTCCAAACACTTCTGCTCTTGTTTTGGACTCTAATTTGCATGATTTGAATGAAACTAACTCGGACTGTCGTTGCTTTCAGCATAACTACCATGGTGTTGTTTTTTTGTGCAGAAATAAAAGTTCTCAAATTGGACAAAAAATTGGATATTTTTGTGGAACATATAAAAAAGTACTGGAGCCAAGACCCACTAGAGGGGGCACCTGTTGCCCACAAGGCAACAGGGCACGACCACCCCCCCCCCAGGTGCGCCCTGGTGCCTTGTGGGGCCCACGAGGCTCCGCTGAGCCTAATCTCAAGTCTATAGATATCGTCTTCCCAAGAAAAAAATAAGAGAAGAAGTTTCATCATGTTTTACGATAGAGAGTTGCCGCCACCTCATGTTCTTTCATCGGGAGGTCAATTCGGAGTCCGCTCGTGGCTACGTAAGAGGGGGATTCATCCCCATCATCATCATCATCATCATCATCATCATCATCATCACCAACCCTTCTTCATCACCAATTTCATGATGCTCACCACCGAGTGAGTAATTCCTCCGTAGTCTTGCTGGACGGTGATGGGGTTGGAAGAGATTTATCATGTAACCGAGTCAATTTGCTTGATTCCTAGTATCCACTATATTCTGAGATTGATGTTGCTATGACTTGCTATGCTTAGTGCTTGTCACCAGGGCCCGAGTGCCATGATTTTAGATATGAACCTCTATGTTTTCATGAATATATTTGAGTTTTGATCCTATCTCGCTAGTCATATGCACTTGTTATTGTTCTCGATTCAGAGAACCCATAGTGACAATTGTTTGGGATGATCAGAATTCGAGGAGTTCATGTATTCACCATGTGTTAATGCTTTGTTCCGTTCTCTATTAAAAGGAGGCCTTAATATCCCTAGTTTCCTTATGGACCGTGACCGCCACGGGAGGTAGGAAAAATATGTCATGCAAGTTCTTATTATAAGCACGTATGACTATATAATAAATACATGCCTACATTACATTGATGAATTGGAGCTTATTGAGTATCGCCTAGGTTGTGATCGTTACATGATGAATATCATCCAACACGTATATCCATCAATCGCCTCCAATGCCTATGATTTTCATATATTGATCTTTGCTAAGTTAATTTCGTTGTTGTCATTACTATAATCACTAAAAAACTACTACTATTACTGTTACCGTCGCTATTGCTATTGTTACTACTGCTATGAAACTATCATAGTACTGTGCTATTGATCACCTTGCTGCAGATATTTAGTTCTTCAGGTGTGGTTGAATTGACAACTCAACTACTAGTACTTACAAATATTCTTTGGCTCCCTTGTGTCGAATAAATAAATTTGGGTGCAATACTACCTCAAAAACTGCTAGATCCCCTTATCTTGTGGGTTGTCACCCATCCCATGACCCCTGCTTGCTCAATATGCGCTTATGATATTGTCCTTCCTATCTCGCATGAGATAAATAGCCGAGAGAATAGGGAGAGGGTTTATCACACCCAAAAAGTGGGGCACACACTTTTTGAGGCATCCTCGACCGTATGATTGCATCAATATTTGGAAACTCGCTTGGTCCCTTGATTGTGTCTCGGCCTTTAATTTTCTAGAGACTACATGTTGCACCAATCTCATCTCTCGTGCTTTTTTCTTGAATTTCAAATTGAATATATTATACCTTTTGAACCTAAACTCCAATTTATGTTGTCTTTCATATTTGTGTTCCTTGCAACAAGGGCTTTCAAACAAGACCACTCTTAAATATGTTTTGACAAATTTTAATAACTTCATCAAGTTTCACTTGTAAAAACTTGATAAATGAAGGATCGATCACCAAATTTCAAATACTAAAACTTAAACCCTAAGCCCTAAACCCTAAACATAAACTTAATATTATGAATTGAGTTGATTCATATGAAACATCGTGAAACTTGGTAAAACTTAAAATTACAAAATGCCAGGTTCCATTATTTGAAACTTGGGAAACGGTAAACCCGATCAAACTTATTCAAGAGTGGCCTTTGTTTGAAAGCCCTCATTATGAAGGAAAACGAATATGCAAACATAATTTTGTACTTTTGGTTCAAAATATATAACATATTCAAATTTAAGTGGAAAGAAAAGCATGGGGTGGGGTGGTGGAGCATGAGTTTGCCAAAAGTTGTATGCATGGAGACCCCACATATAGTAATTAAGCACTAAATGCATGGGGCCAAATGAATTTCGAATCACGAGGCAATCCTGTATGCAAGTGCAAACCCCCGCACCTACCCTTGTGAATTTCTAAGGAGGTCATACATCATGTACTTGCATATATCCAAAATGATCCGAGTATATTGAGTATACAATGTTTAAATGGAATCGAGCCCAACCCCCACCCCCTCCCGCTTGGATAAAAGACCCTGTGATTGTAGTGGCCACCTCATATTTTTCCATCTATAACATTTGGAAGGAAAGAAACCATCATGTTTTTAGTGCCTCAAGGAAAATATGTGAAGAGGTATTGATCAGCAAAGGGCGTATACATGCTGTAACCTGTGAGATTCATCTTTTCACGACCATCATGACTTTTTCAAGGGATTTGGTGCAATTCTTCTAGTGCACGCTTGTAAATGTATGTAACATCTTTTTTTTCTCTTATAATAGAAAGATAATGCTCTTGTTGTTTACTCAAAGATAGAAATTAGGCCAGCTTTGTAAACAAGTTGCAACAAAAACAAAGGAAGATCAAATCTAGGAACCAAATAGACATATAGTAAACCTTTGATTGCATAACAACATATCCGATAGCACATCCAAATCTAGTGTAGGGATGCAATGAGAGACTAGTAAACGACAAGCGGGTCATGTGGATTACATATATAGGCGCATTTCCATCATCGCTACATGTAGGTTAAAATGGCCATATTAAAGGGGGATTTAGATGTGAGGGGTTTGAACACAAAGCAAGGAAGAAGGAAAATGAGAGGTTGAAGACAAAAAAGAACGGTAAATGTATATGGGTTTGGAGAGGGAGAAACGATGTGACAATTGGAAAGAGTAGGGTATAGGTGGTTGGGCGAAAGTTCTCAGGTGTATGAGAAATAATTCACAAAATACACAACAAGAAAAGACAATTAAAAGTTGTGAATACTAGAACAATGAAAAGAAGAGATAATGTCCAACACAATGGATGATAGCAGATATAGTAGTTAATGTGTATGATAGGAAGGCAAATGTCCAAGAGAGAAGAAGATAGATGATAATTGCAATAAGTTAGTCTTTGCCATGTCAAAACTGCTCAAAACGAGACGGGGATGAAGAGGCCAAGAGGGATTAAATGAGTCCACATGCGGAGGACCCCGTAGGGTAAGGTGGGCGGATGCCCCACTTTGATTTTTGGTAAAAAAGATCATGCAAGCATGATGCATATGCATTGTGTTGATTGTGTTCTTTAGAATTGTGTTTGCTTTGTCAGAAAAGGAATAACGAGAAAGAAAAGGGTTCATCGCTCATGCACATGGGCCACATTATTTGATCATCGGCCTAGGAACTCCCTGCTACACGCTTTGTCCATCATCAAACAGCCATTAGCTTACACAACTAATTCATGCATTCAAGCAAACACACGCACCGGCACAAGTTAGTAAAGACCGCACTAATCCTAGAGTGAGCCAACAACACCGGCGGACGCGGGACAACGAAGAAAGTGTGATAGCTGCAAATCACCAAGACAAGATCTAGGCCAATTAGCAGGGATGTAGGCATGCAGGGCAACGCCATTGCTAGTGGCTGACTGAGTGGTACCGTGGCATTACCAACATTGCCCGTGAACGAGAATTGAGAAGGAAAATGTATATTTTACTAAATTTATGTATATTGTAAATTTGTAATCTAGATTTTGTGTTATATTTTAGTATGCTTTTAAAGTTTGTCCCACCTTAAATTTTCGCTGTAAAGAAAATCCTCAAAAAAGGGTCAAAGATTACGGAACAGACCCCGCAAAATAAAAGATTACAGAATAGGCACCCTTTCCGAGGGCTGGTTCACGCCGTTGGGGTAGATGCCACGACGGCCTGCCCACGAGGCATGTGCAGGGTCCGGACGCAACTTCTTGCTGGGCCACCATTTTCTTCCTGACTCACTTCTTCAGTTTGTGTGTTCTCTTCATTCTTCACGGCTTCGCCCTCATACCTGGCTGCTTCTTCTATCCGGAGAAGCTTCTAGAAACACCATCTCCAATCCATCAGCCCAGCCAGGCCTACCTTTGCTGGTGGAGGTCGACACGGCGTGCTGTTCCGTGCCGCTTCCTTAGCGGGTCGCGCGACGCGAAGGATGCTGGCGTCCAGGGTCTGGCCCAGGTCCGCGCCGCAGTCCTCGCGCGCCTTGGCTTCCGCAGCGGCCTCGGCGGCGAGGTCCCTTCTACTGAGGTCCGGCATGCAGCTCGCAGGCTCCTCCCGGTCTCGTAGAGCGGCCCTGCGCCGGGATAGCTGAGGCTGATGCGCCGCCGCTGTGCTCTTCTTCAGGCGATTCACGGTGAGCGTGGTTTGGTCTTCATATGCAATTGAAGCGTAAGGTGCATTCACTTTGAAGCTGAAATATGTTCATTCACCGATTCAGATTTCAAAACTTTGAGCTGGAAGAATCTAAATATAATCTGATAATGCCATCGAAGGAATTCAGTTTGAACCTCATTTGTTAAACATCAGCGTGTATGACATTTTTGAGAATTTTGATTCACTGAATCATAGATTAATTCCCGTCTCCAGAGAATGATGATTACTGAATTTCCTACTTCCATCATGCAAAGATTTGTTACCCAATAATTCGCCCCCCTTTCTTTCATAATTACTTACTCGTGCTAAATTTCTATGTTGTCACAGAGGAGAACATGCCTGCAGAAGACGCACATATCAAAGACATCCAGTGTCTAATCGAGCCACGCTTGGTTTGAGGGAACCGCCATGTTCTTTATGCAAGTTATCTTTCACAGAACCAACAGAACTACAGATCTTTTTCGGCTTCTGTCCGACCAAGAGAGGATAGAAGCTGCAAACAGGGTGTGTAATTCTATCTATACCCGTATCTGTTAGCTTGCCAACCTGGATAAATTCTGGGATCATCTCAATTTATGTTACTAGCATGCTTCTATGAATAAACTTACGCCTTTTATCCCAGGAATTGCAATCATTATTAAGTAACATAAAATAAAATCCAAGTTCTCCTTTACATTAACTGGAGTTAACATCTTTTTAGTTCCAGATAATACATGGTCTGCCAAGGTGTGAAAATTGTAGAAGTTGGGCCTCTAGATGGACTGCAGAACTAAAAAAATACAGTGCCAACACCTGTAAAGATTGAGCTCATAAAGAGATTGGCAACCTCTGGATTATCAGTTGTTGAGGCAACAAGTTTTGTCTCCCCAAAATGGGTGCCACAGGTAAAATTCTTAATATTTTTCCCCATAAGCAGGTGACTAAGATTACCAATTTGATTGTTATGCATATCTGACGGGAGTTGTATAACTCTGAAGATCTCCATTACCCAGTTTTGTTTCCTTGATATCTATATGATTTCCATGTTCTGGCAGAACTTGCCATCTATTCGCTTATCTCTGTCTCTACTCCTATAAAAGACTCAGTTGGTGATGATTGTGTGTCTGTCATCCGTCATTTCTGACCATCAGATCTTGCATCTAACGACTGTGATGTAAAAGCTGTGGCCTTTTGCAGCAAGACCCCACTTCTCTGCTCCAATTTGCAGAAGCCCCTTAGTATCTTGAAACCAACCACATCCCTCCCCCACCTCATCAAAAAGCCACAAGGAATATATTTTAAGTGAAACCTAATACGAGTATATTTTAAGTGATATATATATATAACAAAATTAGATTGTTTTTCTTTCAAGTTTGTGAACATGTATTATTCTACTTTGGATCCGTTGCAACGCACGGGCACATTGCTAGTATAAAATAAATTTGCTGCTTGTTACGTTGACAAAGACTGCAGAATTATGGAACAACAGTAGTTTATAGTCCCATTGCTCATTACTATGATACTTTGTGTCCATAATTCCATATATTACAATACAGTAGCTTCCAACACCGCATAAATTGCATCATTCATCAGAAGTCATTTGCACTCTAGGGGAATGAGAACATAACCATACTCATAATTGAGCTTCACCACCATGAACTTTTTTAGGTTTTAAAATATGACATATGGTGTTTAGCCCGGGAACCTGCAGAGCCCAAGAAGGGTGTGTGTTATTGTTTAAATGTTGGAGCGGAGGTCGCATGGACCATGAGTGTTATAGTGGATTGTCTAACCTCTCAATCTTTTTCATTGGAGGTTCATAACAAAGTTTCCTCCTACTAATGAAGAATGGTTCTGACGCAAATGTTGGATTTCTCCAAATTGTTTACCTCTGTATTTATGTTGCAATCTAGATATTGGCAGTGTGGTCTGGGTGAAGTTGATTGTCCGACATGGAGGGAAATGGAACAAATACGGTGCACAAGCTCTAAACCTGTGAATAAGTATAGTTCTGAACTGCATTGACATTTGAAATTGGTTTTTTATCATGTATTCAAAATGATCCTTGCTATTAAGATTCAGACACAGTATTGATACATTGCCCAGTGCCACAAATAACATTTTCTTATTGAAACAAGAACTGAAATGTGTCTCTGGATAACATTATGCCAGACTTGAATCACCATCCTTAATTGTTTCCGCAGGAATACTGCCTAGCAATGAAGCAAGGAAAGAAAATGGTACAGGAGTGCCTATTGCCTAATACTATGATGTCATCTTAGTCCAAATAAATAGCATCTCTGTTGTAGTCTAAATCAAAACTTATCATGTGACTTAAAAAATTGTTTGTGAAATCTTGTGGTCTTGAATGCAAATTGGCTTGCCTGCTTTTAAGTCTTCTGCTAGCTCAGCTCACCCTACTTTATCAAAGTATACTTTCTGTTTTGCTTGTCCGTCAGTTCATTTGTTTATCATGTACTTCCTTCTGTAAAGATATAAGAGCGCTTAGATCACTAAAGAGTAGTGATCTAAACGCTCTTATATCTCTTATATTTCTTTACAGAGGGAGTATTTGACACCCCATTGCTGAATGATACGATATTGAATAATTGTAGCTAGCTGATGCAAAGGATGTTATGGAAGTGGTCTCGGAATATTACGTGGTGTAAGCTTTCCTGTGTTGACTCCAAACCTCAAGGTAAATCAGTTTTAATCAGGTGGGTTTTATATTTGTTAGCTTACCCCATTTAATAACCAGTCCTGTTCATTTATCATCAGGGATTTGAAGCAGCAGCTGCAGCAGGTGCCAAAGAAGTTGCAATATTTGCGCCAGCTTCTGAAGCATTTTCAAAGTCAAACATAAACTGTTCAATTAAAGAGAGCCTTGTTCGCTATAATGATGTTGTTCTTGCAGCAAAAAAAGCTAGAAATTCCTGTACGAGGGTAAGTTATTTTATTTTCCAGCCTTTTTGAACTCCAGTTTTCCAGTGTGACATATGTTAATATTGTGTTGCTCTATTATGTAACAATGTAGGTATGTTTCTTGTGTGGTTGGATGCCCAGTAGAAGGATCAGTACCACCTTCAAATGTAGCTTATGTTGCCAAAGAGCTTTATGACATGGGCTGCTACGAGGTTTCGCTTTGGTGATAATGATTGGAGTTGGTACCCCAGGTGATCTTGCATTATTTGCTACCCACAATTTTTTAAGTATGCCATAGCTAGATTTTGCTTGCTACTAGGGCTTCAGTTTGTTACATCCATTAGGCAAAGGATATTATCTGGCACGTGCCAGTTTGACACCAAGGTCCTCACTGTCAACCTGGAGCCTTGGCATATTTGGTATGATTTGTTTCTCATGTTGCCTTCAACAAATGTTGAATTTTCTTCTTGTCCTCAAATAATGGAAGAAAACTGTTCCTAGTTGTATACCAGTGTCGTTTGGGAAAAACATTGATTACCCATCACTAAGTTCAGTAAATTTTAACTCCTCTTAATGTCAGACTGTGTTTAATTATCTAGATAAACCCACCTTCGCTTCATGAAAATTTCCACCATTAATATGTAGCTTCTTCTGATATATTCAGGCACAGTTGTACCAATGCTTGAGGCAGTTATGTCCGTCGTTCCTGTGGAAAAGCTTGCTGTCCATTTCCACGACACCTACGGGCAGTCTCTTTCAAACATCCTTGTCTCTCTCCAGGTAATCATCTACTGAGATACTGAACAAAACCATCACATTAAAAACAAAAATGGTAGATTCAGATCTTATCATCCGACACTTGTATGTGATCAACCATGTTCTCTGCTCGACCAGATGGGTATTAGTGTCGTGGACTCCTCCGTCTCGGGCCTTGGTGGCTGCCCATATGCGAAGGGCGCATCAGGGAATGTTGCTACTGGAGGACGTAGTGTACATGCTGAATGGGTTGGGGATCAAGACAGGCATCGACCTAAGCAAGGTAATCGCAGCCGGCGAGTTCATCTGCAAGCATCTGGGGCGCCAGTTCGGGGTCCAAGGCAGCTACTGCCTTGAGCAAGGTTATCGCGAGCGCCTCAAAGCTATGAGGCTGCTCTTAGTGCTGTTACTCTGTAACATCTTGTATGTCGTGATCCCCCTGTTGCAGAAGATACATGTACCGTACCAATGCAGAAAGTACGTAAATGAATAAATGGTGCATTTGATGTTTTGCCACAAAAAGCGACATTTTAAGCCGCTCTCATTTCTCCTGGATAATTCAGCTGTTAAACCTGTTGTACACTATGTAATACACACATGCATATGACATGTGCAACTAAATATAAGTTTCCAATAGACAAAAAGGGTAGATGGCCATACTTTCAAAGATGTGCAAAATTGATCACATCAATTAAATCAGTACAATTGTCTCACTTCTCAGCCGCCAAAAGTTAACAATATTCATGGTCAATGCACACTAGCTTGTTAAACTCTACGATAGATCAATAATGCCTCCGTGAAGTGAGTTAAGAACTTAAGATCTCTCTTGAATTACTATGTACTACATCTGTACCAAAATATAAGATGCTTTTGTACTTCAATTTGAACTGCAAAACGCCTCTTATATTTTGATATGGAGGTAGTACATGATAGGCTCCTGTGAATAACCAAATTATTTACAGCAAATTGTCAATACCAACTAGTAATTACTGACGATTCAATCAGGCGTCCCTGTCAATGTCAAGTTGGTTTCTTGCTTCAGCACTCTTTGTGTTTTGATGAACTTCTGATGGTAGCACGAGTCCTTTTCCATAGGCTGCCAACAGAAGAGCCTCTGCTCGCCCTGCATCAGTGTCAAACATCAATGAACTACAGAAGAAAATGCGCCATCATCTACTCATTTTTCAGCGGGTCATTCAATTAAATGGATTAAGCTTAACTATACTAGCCAAAAACATATTTAGCTGGTCTGTGAGGAATATGTGCAATTAGTTTGTTTGCTCAGTGCACCTTGAAAGCAAGACGAGAAATACACAGAGAGCACATCATGTGTACATCATGTTTATTCATACGCATATGTTGTGACAAAATACACAGACCATTTACGGTACGCATCAGTGTCTACAATTGATCAGCTCAAACTAGAATGCTGTGACAAAATAATTCATTTACTTACTTTTGTGACTTGGAAAGTAGTAAGATGTGACTGCGGATGTTTCTTCAACTTGAGGGACAGAGCCTTATCCGGGAACAAGATTGTAGCAGCTCGTCTGCTATCATCCTGACAGACGAGAAGGGTCATTGGCAGATAACTATTATGATGCGGGTACTAATTTGAGCTTAGGATTAAGAAACATGTAATGAAATTGGTGCCATGTTAAGTCTACAATTAGTAGAACAGCACACAAGATCTAGCAACAAACATTCAGATGAGGAGACAGAAATGTTTCTAAAAATGAAATAACATCTATGCATTACCACAGTAGCAATCAATTGGTTGAACTCAGATTCGATTCATTACTGTCCAGGCTACTTAGACCATAGCACCCTTCAATCTAATCCAATGATATCTAAAGTCCAACCCAGATTTCTTCACTCTAAAACCATTCAAATAATTGAAAGAATTCAGTTGTGAACTTATATTGAGAGGTCTCCTGGGTTGCAATGTAGCGTATTACGAGCACGAACCCACCGACATTTGTTTCAAGAACTCACCACACTGGCCCTGTTTCAAGGACTCAATACTTACCCTGTTATCTATTTTTACTACACAACCTTAATTACATCAATGAAAATAGCAAAGGCTGGGCATCTTTATTGAAATGCCATAATTGAGCTTGTTAAGTTCTTACCAACAAACAGAAAAAATTTCTACCAGTTTTCTGTAAATGAGAAGGCATATAAGAAGGATGTTTGTGGTTTCAAGTGTTTGCTTTATATATAAAGCAGGCTAAAGCCTTTTTTCGATATAAGAAGAGTAACAACCTTAGGTGATGCACTTTCGAAAGTTAGCTCCAAAGTAATGATTTCGCATGTCTGTGATGCAACCGTACAACAGAAAACTCAGATGCCACTAAAGCAGCAATCCACAAACCATAGGAAAAAACTCTGTACTCCACCATCCCTAAATATACATCATAAAATAGGAAGGCAAGAAGTCACCAACAGAACTTCCACATCATGCCACATGTTTCACATGAAATTTAAACAGTCATATGGTGTGTGAACTAGATTCGATCAAGTTCAAATTGCAAACTGAGTTTGAACTAGATCATCACACTGCTTAGAGTACAACTCTAGCCCTCAACTTGTGTGTGGAACATCTTCCAGAGGCACATGATCTCAAGAAGCACACAATGTCAGTTCTATTACCACCAATCTACTGCAAAATGTTATGCACCGAGACAGTAATAAGTTGCCAAAAGTGAGCAATGTAATCCCTCAACTATTCTTACTACAGGACTATCCAATGGCAATGACTTTCTCTAAGTATTGATGCATAAAACATAAGTTCATTGTAATGCTTATGCAAATGTTTCCCATTGACTGGCAAAAATATGAGGAAAGCAAGAGACCCACTCAGCTTTCCATCAGTTGAAACATGGACTCTGACTTCCTCTCTCAATAAACGCTGTAGTTCCTGCAAGATAACAAAGACACCATAATATCGGCATAAGTCGGACACACACCAGCAACGGTTACTTGAACATAACTGCATTGTGCTCAACACACAAGGAAGGCTTAAGTCCTTAATCAACCCCAGATAGGAGTGGCTACAACTACACTCTCCGTGTGCCCATACCTGGAGGCGCACTCAAGTCCACGGAGAAGCTGTATGCGACGGACCTGCGTGCTCTAGGCGCTTCCGGGGTGAGCTCCGACACCATTATGTTCACGAACGGGTTATTGAACACCTACAGGACGTGAAAAACGTGAATGAATGCTCAAGCGGCACCAGTCAACGCGAAATGCGAGTCATTCGGGCCGCACCTGGAGAGGAGCCGTCGGGTGAGAGAACGGCGATGGCGCACGCGAGTGTCTGGATCGATCCCAACGCCCAGCCGGTGGGGGCGGTAGGCGGCGGCGGCAATCGCTGCCGTCGGCGGGGAGCAGGGAGAGGGGAGGCGAGCCAGGGATCCACAGCGCCCTCTGCGTCCGCCAGGAGCTTGGCCTTGGCCCTGGAGCGGGACTTCTGCGGGCAGTGCCGCAAGCAGGAGGGAGCAAGACACACGTCGGTGGCAGCGGCGAGAGCGGAAGGGCGGGGAGAAGAAGGACGCGGCGGCGTCCCAACGGAGGGGGTGGAGCGGCGGAGGGCGGTGGAGCGGAGGGCGTTCATGGGGGTGGGGTGGCGTGGATGCGTAGCTGGCGCAGCGGCGGCCGATGCAGCACCGGCAGCTGCTGCTGCCATAGTTCGAAGCAACAGGAGGCGGAAATGGGAGGGGAGGGTTTTTGTTGTTCCGCTCGGGGGATAACGCGTCCGTACGGACGGGCCGAGACGAGACCAGCTACTACTAGTATTTGCAGAGTCTTTTTTCATGCTAAAAAAAGAGTTTTTTTTGCAGAAAATTGTGAGAAATTCTATTCTAACAAAACATTCGCTGAAAGCTAAAATCAGCCAAAACTACTGGTCAGGGAAGCGCGTAGTGAGTCTCTGAGCAGCCAGCTTTCGGACACAGACATCGTTGCAACATACTTTGGCAATACATAAATGTGCCGGACTGACCATCGCATTGACCGCAATACATATATCGAATTACGTAAATCAAAACTATTGGCTAGCTCTCCTATTTCTGAAAAAAATGGATGCCACTATTAAACGCGAGAGTTGTGGCGAGTGTTTCAAAGGTTCACCACCTTCAGGCAATCGGTTTCAAAGTGGACCACTTTGTTGAATCCTCGAAGGCTGTTGCAAAAAAACTCCTTCTCAAAACAGAAGCAGCTTCCACTATCAAGGATTCTGAATAACACCTGGTAATGGCTTATCTCCAGGCTCCCATAAATCGAGTTGTGGGGCCTAGCGATACCCCCCTGCACTACTTCTAGGGACCCTTCATTTAATATCAATAGTTACATCAAAGTATTTATCTTAACAAGATTATCATGTTTGGGCGAAGCGCCTAACGCATGACCCGGCTGCAACACCAACGCATATTGCTCGAGTATATCCAAAAGAGCCGAGCTTCTCTTGTCAATCTTAATAGATCTTTACTGGGTCGATCTTTCCTTATTATGGGTCCATCGATTCCGAATGACATATGGACCACATCACCGTAATGATAGTGGTTCCTTCTTCTTTTGAAAAACATGTGATCACCAAGAAATGTCTCTAGCCAAAGTGATTGGGTGGAGGCGCAGTAATTTTATGGTCCAGCAACATACGTGCCTCTCCTTCCAAAAAACACTTTGCATGCGTAATAATGAATAACAACAGTGCTCTAAATCCTCATTTGTCGCTTGGACAAATTTTGCAAGTACTATCCTCTTTGATATGCCCTTCTATCTTAGAGCATCTCCAACGGCTACATAAAAAATCTCTGGTGATCCAATAAAATTTATAATACTGCCACATTACTGTAGCATTTTTAATCGTCGCTACTGACCAACATTGCTTGTTAGCAGACGCGCAAAGACGCTACGCCTCAAAAAGCGTACATTGTAAATTGTGAAGGCGCGTACAGAATCCGAAGCCCAAAATATGCTATGCTGCCATGGACAATAAGCTTTTTCAACAAGAGACGCTTAAAACTTTCTTTAGCGCTACAAAGCATTTGTCGGAGTTATTGGGCCTAAAAAAATGAATTTCTTAAAAGGTGCGTGAGCTCTTTTGGACGCCTGTACCGTTGGAGATGCTCTTAGAGTGCATTCA